>PVKE010008648.1:0-47092 GCA_004027555.1 Craseonycteris thonglongyai
GGCGGTGGGCGTAGGGGTGCGCACGCAGGGCGGTGGGCGGGGCCCCGGCAGTGGGCGTAGCGGTGCGCACGCAGGCAATCGGGACTAGGAAGACCTGCCCGAGCCGCAGACATTTGGACGGAAGCCAGTGCTGTGAGGCGCGCAGGGGAGTCTGGGACCAGTGGCAAGTACACGGGCTCAGGGGTGAGAACCAGCTTCGTAGCCCAGGGAAGAGAAAGGCCAGTGGCGGACAGGGCACAGGAGGGCAGCGCTGCTGTCCCCGTTTCAGTTTATCTTGAGTACCAAGGTGACGCCACTGGGGGCTCTGGGCCGGGGCGGACAGACCTTTTCAGAAACGACCTTGTGGTTGCCACACGGGGAGTCCACCCTGCAACGTTCCACTGGAAACGGGGTGCAGCAGGGGAGCTGGGGGAGGACAGAGGAGTTCTAGAGAGAGTCGGGCCTGGCTGGTCTGGTTGGGGGATGTGTGGTGGGCGCCGGGAGGTGCCCTTTGCTGAGGTTCAGGTGACAGATGTGCCGAGGCGGCTAGGGGGTGATCAGGGAGAATCGGGGCGCTGCAGATGAGTGGCATCTTCGCACGGCCCCTCTGGGGTGGCCGAAACCGTTGCCTGCAGCCCAGGGCTCAGGTCCTCACTGTCCCTCCGTACTCTCTTCCTGAGGAAGGGACCCCCATCCCCAATCTTGATGTGGCCCTGGGGTCCCCATGGATGCCAGGGGAGTGAGTCCTCGTGGGCCAAGGCTTTCAGCAGATGGAAGGTGCGCTCTTGCTGACGGAAGAGGTGGGGGACCTGTCGGCATTTATGGGGGTCGTTGGTAGGTGGCTGTGGGGGACACGGCCGTAACAAAGCTCTTCCGTTCCCATCTACATGGTTCCTGCACCCGCATTTTTAAAACGAAGACTAGCAACAGGGTGGAATGTGTGACCCTGGGAGCCGCTGTAGGGGAGGCCCTCCCTGCCTCATTGCACACAGCTTCTCTTGGTGACTGCTCCCCAAGCCGTGTGCTGTGTGCTTTGATCCGTGGGGTCCCAATGACTGAGATGATAACTCAGTCCAGGAGGAGTTAGCACACCCGTGCGGCCATAGGACATGAAGCCTGGCTTGGTTTCTGTGCACATGTGTAGTGTGACTGGTAGTGTCGTTTCAAGCACGAACGTAGCACACCAGGGCTGCCTGCAGTCGGGGAGACAGGAGGCCGCCGCGAAGGCGTGCAGGGAGCTTCCTGGCAGTCGGAGGGGAGTGTGTCCGCGTGCTTTGTGCCTAACGGCAGCGGACTTCACGCTTCCCGCAGCCATGTTTGGAAGGGGGACGGAACGGTTTTATTTTAAGAAGTCAGTATTTATAATATGCTGCAAATGACGTCCCTTGCAGCTGTTTAAACCGGGGTGCCGGTTGAAGCTGTCGGCTCAAGCGCAGGAAATAGCGTTTTGTGAAACACTTTTGCAGGAGTATTATTAGCAGAGAGGTGGCCAGTGCCTGGCACCAGGCACCAGGCGGTGTCTGGGGGCTGCCCTGAGGCCAGGGGCTTGGGAGGTGACCGCTTAGCTCTGTGTCCAGAGGGAGCGAGGACCAAGGGGCCCGCCTGGGTCAGCACCCCCCCACCCCTGCGGTGGCGTTGGGTGGGAGATGAGAACAAAGAGGGGCTCGGAGGGGCTGCAGTGGGTGGGAGGAAAGGGCTTCTAGAGGGAGGGGTGCAGGGAACACTGCAGGGGGCTGGCTGACACCCACCACTCTGGGAGGGTGGTGGGGGTGCATCCTATTCAGGAAGGAACTGGAGGTCACTGGAACTCTCCCAGGATTTTTGCAATAAAAGGAAACAGGGAGCCATGGAGCGGGGTGGGGTGAGGGATGAGTGGGTGCTGTCCGTGGCTGGTGTGAATAATCCGGAGGTGTGACTCTCTGCTGTAATAAGGAGGTGCAGGTGGGGGTGAGCCCCCTGGGAAAAGTGGGCATGGCATGTCCTGGTCCTGTTGGGTGAAGGCTTCCGAGAGGAGGGCCATTTGGATGAGGTCTGAAAGATCAGGTCGGAGTTTGATGAACGGAGAGAGTTTCTACAAGAGAAGTCAAGAGGAGTCTGGGACACTGGTCCCGGATGACTTGGCGTGGAAGGGACTCTTGGACCAGCTGGGGAGGCAGCTCAGGGTCACCGTGGGAGCCCCTGGAAGCCTCGCGCCCTCAGAAGACCCGAGGATCCCGGAACGTTGAGTGCTCGCCCGCCCCAGCCCGGGCACACCCATATGTGAACTGCGGCATGGCTGGTACCGCCGGGGTGGCGGTGAAGGGTCTCCCCGCCCAGGCGGGAGGCCCCCAGTTTGGCTCCTGCCCTGCACGTCCCCACATCCACCTGTGGAATGAAACCATGTCGCAACTAGTGATGTACAACTGTGGAGACTGTTCTGGGCCTCCCCCTTCTTTATCTCTCTCTTTTATATAAAATGTTACTAAAATTACAGAGGTGAATCCCAGCTAGATTTTTTTGTCGATATAAACAGGACTGTTCTAAAATTTATATGGAAAGGCTCAGGAACTAGAATGGCTAAAATAATTTTGAAAAAGAAGAAGAAATCAGTAGGGACTCTAGCCAATTGTAAGACTTACTAGACAGCAGTGGCCTGAGTCAAGACTGTATTGATGGATCCCCACCAAGTGTGGTGTTGGTGGAGGGAGAGACAGGGATCCGTGGCAGACGGGAGACTGGACCCACCCTGGCCAGCGGGTTGGACAAAGGTGCTGGAGCAGCTCAGTGGTGCTGACGTCTGTAGACAGAAACACACTTGCAGTGCAGGGGCCTGTCTAGCCACCCAAGGTAAAGCCGTCCTTCGGCGCGGCCTGGGGCGGGGGGAGTCCGGGAACCCCTGGGCAGGACAGGTACGCTGTCTCACCGGGGCTGATAAAACGCTCTCGAGGGCGCCAGAACTTCCCTGAGGAGCTTTCCTGTCCCAGCATTATCAGTTTGCAAGATTCCTTGCATAGCACAGAGCTTCTCTCTCAAGCGTGTCCACCCCATGGCCCGAGGGCCACACCGTCTGGCCCTGGACGGCTTTGAATGCAGCCCAACACAAATCTGTAAATTTTCTTAAAACATGAGATTTATTTTTGCGACCCCTCCTGCCCCCATTTTTGTTTAGCTCATCAGCTGTTATCGTGTTAGTGCATTTTCTGTGTGGCCAAGACCGTTTTTCTTCCAGTGTGGCCCAAGGAAGCCAAAAGGTTGGACACCTGTATTTAAACTTTCTTTCAAATATGTCTGGCTAGAAACCTTAAACATGAGGCTTATCGACTGAGGGAGGGAGGGTAGGAGCCCCGTGACAGCAAGGACAAGCCAGTGCAGCCGCAGCCTCCCCCCCCCCCACCCCGGGAGGGCCTGTGAGGGGGCGGGACAGAGCAGGGCCCCGAGTCCAATCCCAGGGCCGTGAGTGGCACCTAGCAGGTGCTCGGTAAATATTGAGAAAGCGATAGGAGCATTTGAGATCACCTTTTACTTGGAACGCATAACATTTCCTCTCCCTGGTCTCTGCTAATCTAACCACTCTTTCTGACTTCTCGGCACACGTTGTACAAACGAAGGAATTGGAACTTTTCGGTCCACTTGTTATCTGGAGATACAGTGGGAGTCCAGTCCAAAGATCGCAGGGCTCCGCGGTGTACGGGGGGGGGCTTCGTTCAGAGTCCCTAAGGACCGGAGCACTGAGCGGTGGCTGCCACCCCACCCCCGCAAGGCGCTGGCATGTGCTCACAGTTCTGCGGTGGCACTCCAGGACCGCTGGAGAGAGAGGCACCAGACAGAGCTCCCGCGTAGGTGACGACGATGATGGCAGCTGCAGGAAGGAAGGTGCAGGGCCCTGATCTGGACAGGTGGGCCAGAATACCCTCCCCCAAAAGCGACAAGTACGCAAGATGAGCAGAACCAGTAGATGGCAGCCATCTGCAGCACCAGGGAGAGGTTCTAGGCACAGGGAACCGCGTGTGTGAGGCCTGGAGGCAGGAAGGAGCGGGAAAACGAGGCCACTGTGGCCCGAGAGGTCAGCGAGAGGGAGGTGGGCAGAGGAGGTGGATGAGTTTGGGTTTGGTCCCAGGGACAGCGGGAATCATTAAGTTCGGGCTGGCATGTAATATGAGAACCCCAGTGCCGTGTGGAAAGTCAGTGGGCTGCTCAGGGTAGAGCAGGAATAGCTGTCCGAGGCCCACGCACCTTCCAGGTGGGAGAGGTGGGCGTGGCCATGGGGGTGCCGAGCAGAGGCTGCAGGAAGACGCATGGCCTGGTCGTTTATCCTTGGCACGTCAGGGCAGTGGCGACTCCATCTCTCTGCCTTGTTTCCCAGGGGCTAATTCACTCTGCACACCGCAGCTTTCCACTCTGCTGCTTCTCTGCTGATGAAAACGTGTGCACGGCACATCCGAGTCTTCATCGGGTCTGTGTTTCGTTCTTCCAGCTCCTGGGGACGGCAGTGGGTGTAGCATGAGCCTTCAGGAAGGGCCAGCCTGCTTCCGTCCTTAGCAGCACACGTCAGAGGGCTCGGGCAAGACGCGGATGCAGGAGCCACGGCTGGCTTGGCTCTCGTGGGGATGGAGGGAGTAGGAGAGGAGGAGCGATTATTTAGTGGCACCTACTGAGCATATCGCACTTCGTGGTTCCCCCACAACAGCATGAGGTGGGCATTTTTATTTCCATTGTCTAGGTCAGGAATGTGAGGCCCCAGAATTCACATGTCCAGCTCACCCCACATGAATGTTGAGGGGTCTCAGCTGAGCCGCCGCCATGGAGGTGGTTCTTTTTTGTTATTGTTAAGTGTATTGGGGTGACGTTGGTTGGTAACGATGACATAGTTTGAAGGTGTACAACTCTGCATCACATCGTCTGTGTGTTGCGTTATGTGCTCACCACCCAGAGTCAGCTCTCCATCACCTGGAGGTGGTTCTTAAGCTTCATCTCAAAGGATGGTTAGGAGATAGAAGTGACCGGATCCGGCAGGTTTTGTGGAGAGCGCTCCTCTATGATGCCATGGTCGCTGTAGTCCCACGAGAACTGAGCGCTTCCTGGGTGTGGGGCACTGGTCAGCAGCTGGAAAAAATGAAGGTTGCACAAGACATGGGTGCCCTGGAGGGATTCATAGCCCAGAGAGGGAGGAAAGAGAAAACAGAAGTGACAGTGAGAAAACTGGCTCTTAAGAGATGGTGACATACTTATCTTACTAATGGGAGGTGGTGATAAAGAGATGGAAGGCGGACTTCACGAAGACTTCCTGGTCTAGAGGACATCCAGATCAGTTGCTTTTATGAAAAAACATCATGATTTTAGGTGAGAAAACATTTTGAGCCCCAGCCCCGTCCCACGATAAGGGGGTCTCGAGCAGGGGCTCGGGGGGTGTTCCGCAGGAACCGCCTTTAAAATCGCTTTGGCAGAACGCTCCGCATTAACAGCCCTCTCTCGTGTGCCGACAGGTGTCCGCGATGGCCGAAGACGGGAGCGAAGAGATCATGTTCATCTGTAAGTGGCCCGAGCCTGCTGCCAGCGTGGGCGGCGGTGCCTGCAGCCCGTGCAAAGTCATGTCCACGTTCTGTGTGTCACGTACAAGAGAGCGGTTGCTCTCTGCGTCGAAGTGATTTGACTTGCTTTTAGGAAACACGTTCATCGCTTGAGCAACGTGCTGCAGGGCTGTGACTTTAGAAGGTTCACCTTCCCCAGAACTCCCAGCCACGGGCACTCGGTCGGGGGTGGCAGCCGGTTCAGAAAAGTTATCCAAGGGTTCAGCGATCTATGATGTTAGATTTATGGCGAACAGGGGAAGTTGGTGAATTTGCACTTATTGTCATTCCTTGGGAAGATCTCGTTCTTTGTCAGCGCAGAGTGCTTTGAAATGTGCTGTGGAGCCGGGTCATTTCCTTGGGGGCACGTCCTTTGTTTGCTCTGCTTTATATTTGTGGGGAGCGCCGTCGGCTACCTCATTGGATGGGCGCTCTGTGCTTCCCGGGCTCAGAGCCACGCGATGTCCGTTGGGGCTCCCTCCCTGCACGTCGTCCCCGCTGACGGTCCGATGTCTGTCTGCAGGGTGTGAAGACTGTAGCCAGTACCACGACTCCGAGTGCCCCGAGCTGGGCCCAGTGGTTATGGTCAAAGACTCCTTTGTGCTGAGCAGGGCCAGGTGAGTGGCCGCCCTGAGCTGTTCCCACAGCCCCGCCTGTCCAACAGGGTTGTCGGCATGCCAGGTGTGCGACAGCCTGGCGCCCACCACGGGAAGGGAGGGGACAGCCCGAGGGAGGAGGGGACAGGCTTGCAGAGGACGGTGTCAGCTTCCAAGGACGCCCTCCCTCCTGCTGCCTGGGGCAGTGCTTCAGAGGGAGCGCCCTGCACGCCCTGCATTTCTCAGGATCCGAGCGGCCGTGGAGGGGCCGCTGGGCTGGGTGGTTCATGGGCCACGTTGGGGGTTTCTCGCATGGCTTTCCCCCTGACTCCAGTCTAGGTCTGCCCTCTGACAAATGCCCGCGACAGGCAAGGTGGGCGGCAGGGGGGTGGAGGGGGCAGAGTGCGAGCAGGTGCCCAGGCAAAGCCGGGCGTCTTCTGGACAAGCACCCATGGATCTGGGGGGGAACTCGGCGGCTCTGCCATCCACATGTCCCTGTGGGGATGTGTCCCCTGGAGGCTGCGTGAGTGCTGGTTCACAGCCGCTTTAGACGCGTGGTGGCTGTTTGCACCTGGAGGAGGCACCTTCTCTCCATACCTCTGTGGACTCCTCTGTAAAGAGGGGAGAGCAGCAGCACCCCAAAAAGTCGTGGTCCTCACATACCTCGTGCCTGGCACACGGAGGCGCTAAAATGGTCCTGCCAGTGCTGTTTCTAGACGCCTCCTGCTCGTGCCCCAGACTCGCTATTGATTTACTTCTCACTGTGACGTCTCTTCTCAAGACACAATGAATCGTTTTGCCTAAAGTAGAGATCTGCCCTGCTCTCCCCGAAACCCGCAAGGGCTTCCTGTGGCCCACAGAACCCCACGGGGGGCCCTCCCTCAGGCTGGGCCCCGCCCCGTTGCCCCTCTTCCAGTGCCCACCCTGGACTCTCTGAGTTTACTTAAAAAGGGCCACATGCCCCGTAAAACCGGCCCGCGCTGGCCTCTGGAATGCCGGGGCTCCTTCTGCCTTGCCTGTGGCATTTCCTCGGGGCCCGCGGAGCCCCCTGTAGACCTCTCCCCCTCCCGGGGCCGTGCCTCAGCAGGCGAGAGCTGTCCACACCGTCCCTGTGGGCGGGCCCCCCGCACCTCTGCACCCCCAGGGGGCACACGTCCAAGCTGTCCTGGTGGGATCGTGAACGCGTCCTTAAGTGAATGGCCCTGTCTCGTGTGTCCCGGGTGGTAGGTGAAAGCTTTCTGCATGTCCTAACCTCCTGTCCGCTGGTGTGAGTAGCCGCCCCCAGCCGACGGCGCTCAGGTCCCCAGAGTCCCTGTCATGTCCCGTGTTCAGGTCGTCGCTTCCTTCCAACTTGGAGATCAGACGGCTGGAAGACGGAGCGGAGGGCGTGTTCGCCGTGACTCAGCTGGTCAAGCGGACGCAGTTCGGGCCCTTCGAGTCGAGGAGAGTTGCCAAGTGGGAGAAGGAATCGACGTTCCCCCTGAAGGTAAAGGCCGTGCCGACGGCGCCGAGGGACCCCGGTGCTTTGTCACCTTCCTCCGTGACAGCCGTGGCTCACGGATGTCCCCGAAACCGCTCTCAGTGCTGGAGCCCTGCTTAATTTCCACGACCACCTTCCTGTCCTTTCTTTCTGTGTCACAAGAGCATCAAGGTTAAGCTAGTATTCCGTAATTCTCAACTCTGCAAAACCCCAAAGAGAGTGTTTAAAGTGTGCGTCTGGGCGGGACGCACACCGCGCCGTCGCCTCTGGGACCTGGGCTGGCGCGGGGGCCGTGGGAGCGGGGTGTGCTGTCAGCTTTGTGCATCGGTGCGTCTGGCCCTGCCTTGGGCGTGTCTTCCCGCAGGTGTTCCAGAAGGACGGGCACCCCGTGTGCTTCGACACCTCCAACGAGGACGACTGTAACTGGATGATGCTGGTGCGGCCGGCGGTGCGGGCCGAGCACCAGAACCTCACGGCCTACCAGCACGGCGACGACGTGTACTTCACCACCTCGCGGGACATCCCCGCCGGCACCGAGCTGCGCGTGTGGTACGCGGCCTTCTACGCCAAGAAGATGGACAGGCCCATGCTGAGGCAGGCCTGCGCCGGCGCCCACGGTAGGTGGCGGGTCTGCGTGCTAAGTGTCCAGGCGGAGAGACCACCGAGCGGCTCCCCGCTCAGCCAGACACGCGCTGGAGGGACACGGCACCTCTGCGCTCTCCCCAGTCACTCCCGCTGGGGCGGCAGGGCCACCACTACTGTGCGCTCTGCCCGAAGGGCCTGTCACACGGCCCTCACTGCCCGCCGCTGTGCTGCCGGGCACGGTCCCCGGGGTGGGACACGCAACAGCAGAGAGAGGGTAGGGGGCCCCAGTCACAGTGCCGCGGGCCTGTGCAGCCTCCTCCGCGGTGTGGGGCGTGCACGCGGGTGCAGGCGTGTGTGCAAAGACCTAGTGGAAGTCGTGTGTGTGGCCCAAACCTGACGTTCCTGTTTGGAAAAGCAAATGATAGTGTGTGTCCGGCTGTCCGGGGTTCGGGCATCCCCTTGTGAAGGGGCCCGTCGATTTAAATCTCTGCGGCCGCGGGTCTTGGTGACGCCGGACCCTCCCCTCAGAACCCCCGGGAGACCCCTTGAAGCTGTGGACACTGGAGGTTCTCAGCCTGTTAGAACAGCCCTCTCCGCCCAGCCTGAAACTGCCGGGCGGACGTGTCCATTGTTGTCGGGAAGGTGATGTGATGACAGGATTCCTCTCTTGAGAACACAGTGTGACACCACACAGCTAGAGCCAGAGCTGCACGTTTCCGGAAGGTTCTGTCTGTGCGGTGTGCCCCTGTGGTGGCGGGGTGTGCGCTGTCCCCGGTGCTGAGCACACGCAGCAGCTCGGAGGGCAGGGCTCCCGGAGGCGGCCCAAGTGACAGAAACGGGCTGCCTCGGGGTCTGGGGCCGGGAGTCCGAGGCCAGGGTGTTGCAGGGCTGCCTCCTCCCCGGGCCTCTCGCAGCCTCTGGTGGCAGCTGGCAACCTGTGGTGGCCCCGGGCTTGTGGCTGGGCCACTCCGACCCCTGCCTGTGTCTTCACAAGCCTCGTCCCCGTGTCTCTGTGTTCTGTCCTTGTAAGGACAGCGGTCATTGGACGGGGCCCGCCCTCATCCAGCCTGGTCTCATCTTAGCTTGATGACGTTGGGCATAGACCCTACACGATCTTCCCGGCAGAGCTGACTGTCAGGGGCCACTCCTCACCCCCTGGGGCTGGGTGGGGGCCGCTGGCATGCGGAGCCCCTGCGGCCAGCCTGAGCTCCAGGTCTGGGCGCTGCTAGACCATACGGGAAGCTCGGTAGCAGGGGCTCTGTCCCCTTCTAGAGACACTGACAGGGAAGACTGGGCTTCTGGGCCCTTCTGGTTTGAGAGGGAAGCAGACAGAAAGAATCTGCGGCGACCGATGGCTTTACACCAGGCTGCTCTGAGCCCCACCCTCTGGGATTTGCCAAACCTGGTACCTGGCCTGGCAGCCCCAGTGTCACTGTGCTGGGTCAGGCGTCCCTTGCCAGGATAAGGAGCCGGGCGCTGTCCCCGGTCCCCAGCTCTTCTTGACCTGGTTTTCTCCCATCCCCGATTCCTTCCGGCCATGTGCACCCTGGGGCCAGCCCTGACCGCGTGTTGGGATTTGGGTTGTTGGAGGCTGACCTTGTCGGTTGTGTCCTGGGTGATGGCACAACCCGCACGTCTCTCAAGGTCAAAGTGAAAGCAAAGGCTGGTGCCCCTTACGGGTGTTACAGTTTGTTCTGTTTGCTTTTCACCTGCTTGAGGGCTCTTTATCTGGGGCTGACTGTGGAGGAACAGATTCTAGTGAAATCAGCCTGATACCGTATGGCTTCCAGGTTTTGTCCTAGGAGCTGTGGTTCACGGGCACGAGGGTGACTGGTCCCTCCTTTAGATCTTCTGAGAGTGGAGACGCTGTTAATAACTCACTGCGAAAACCAGCCGAAGCTGCAAGGTCACCCTAAGCTAGGGTGACCAGACGTCCTGCTTTTGGCGGGATAGTCCCGATTTTAAACAATTTGTCCCGCGTCCCACGGCGTTTTAAAAAAGTCCCGATTTTTGGAAAGAATGCACGACAAGCTAGGGAACGGCGGGAGATAGACCCAATTTTTAATCAAGAACCCCCTCCCCCCCGGTCAGTGGTGTCCCGCTTTACCCATGTTAACATCTGGTCACCTTACCCTAAGCACAGTCGGGAACTAAATGGGCAGCTTAGATACTCTCAAGTTTTAGAAATGCATACTTTTCAGGGTCTTCTGTTTTGGGACGAGTGGCATGCAAGCATTTCGTGGAAGTGTAGTAGAAGACGTTGACCACGGCTAACTAGTTCGTTGGGTGGGGTCCTTGTTTCTTTGCCCCCTAAGACCGACCGCTTAGCCCTGGTGGGTGCTGGTGACTCCCGGGCAGCCTGTCCCCCAAGGGCCCCAAATAACACCCGCCTCTGTGGCCCAGGGCCCATTGGTAAAACGGCAACATGGCAGCTGCCCCAGGTCCCCTGACCCTGGCCTCCTGCCCAGCGCCTTGCCAAAGCGCCAAAAGTCCCCTCCTGGCACAGCGGGGCTTCTGGAACCTACCCCAGCCCTTCCCACCTGAGTGCCCAGGCCCAGCATAGCCTCTCCCAGCGGAAGCCATGTGCCAGGAGCCCAGCACGGCCTGCTGCTTAGAGACCAGAGCAGACGGCGTGACCTGTGCAGAGAGGCCCAGAAGCACGGGGCCCTGGAGGTCAGTGTGACTCTAATGCCTGCATCCCACAGGCAGGGAGGGGCCTCACATTCTTGCTCTGTGTTGGGACCTCTGCCCATACGGCCTCTGGTCTGGGCCGTCACCACCAGTGTGTTCTAGAAGGGTCGTGCTGGGAGCTGATGGACAAGGAACAGACTTGGCATAAGGAGTCGGTCTTGGTGAGCCTCAGAACTGCCGAGATGCATTAAGTCTCTTCCAGGTTTGCTTCAAACATGCGCCTTTGTTGTAGAACTTAGTCTCTGACGAGAAGACCGTGCTCACAGCAAGTTCTTCTAGAATCTGGTCAGTCTGATGAACTAGCATCAGTGTCCGGTGAGGAGCAGGGCTGCTGGTTTCGGGGTGCTTTGACTTTGCATTCGTGGGGCGGGGACCTCACTGCTGGAGAGGGCTGGTCCCGGTGTGGAAGGGACAGCCAATGACAGCGCCCTGCTTCCCCCGACACAGTTGCCTCTGGAAAAGACTGTGTCTTGCGTTTGGATCACTTCCTTCTTGTTACCGCACGGGACTCAGAAAACGCATGCAAACAGTTGTAGCTCCGGGTGGCATCTTCCTCTCCCATCCTTTGCAGCCTCACCACTAGTTTTTGATACAGAAGACGTGTGTTCTTCCCCGGGTGCAGTTCTGGATGAGTATTTTTTAAGGAGCCAGGAGTTTGCTGTGTGAGTGGCTCCTGGAGTATTGCGGTGGGTCATGTTTGTCATCGTAGGTCGTACAGTGACGCGAGTGGACGGGTGGTGTGGCCTCAGGCCTGAACTGGGCAGGGCCTGGAGGTTGGTCCCACAAGAGCATCAGTAATATTTTAAAAAGAGGCTGCAGTTCCCCGCTTCACAGCCAGGGGTGTCTCCCAGGAGCCCTGGTCATTTCCTGAGTGCTCTGGACAGCAGCCGCCATGCTGGGTGGCTGTTTAAATCTGCATCCACATTCCTGGGAATTAACACTCTGGTCCTCAGGGCACTGACCTGTGGTGGCCCCGGGACAGCAGGGCGAGCATGTCTGTCACTGCACAGGGTCCTGTGGACAGTGATGGCTGGAGCCATGGCCACGTGGGCTCAGGGCCCCTGACAGGCATCTGGGGCCCCACTGTCTCGTGCCTTGTGAGCCGACGAGACTGAGGAATTTGGAGTCGTCTGTAGGGTGCATTTTTTCCTTGCAGTCGTGTGAGGGTTGTGCCTGGTCTCACGAGACTGGCTCCGTGGGGGGAGTCCCATCCTGCCCCGGGCTGCCTGGCTCCCCCTCTCTGCTCAATCTCCTCATCTGCGAGACGGGGGACTCACAAGACCCAAACAAGCCTGTGTGCACAGGACTTAGAAGGGAGCTGGGGATGTGGAAAGTGCTCATGAGCATCCACTGTCGTCACTGTTACCTCTGAGGACAGGTGCACTGTGCAGCAGGCTGGGCCTGCGTGGACAGAGGAGCTGAGGGGGTCACCTTTTTCTCCTTTCTTTTGAAGCTGCAGGCACCCCAGAAAACAGCACTCCGGGGGAAGCGGAGCCCAGCCAGTGGGTGTGTAAAGTGTGTCCTGCCACCTTCCTGGAGCTGCAGCTCCTGAACGGTAAGGGGCCTGGGAAGTCCCGTGCTGAGGTCGCCGTCATCATCCACACTGTCCCTGTGGGAGGGCACGTGGCTCTCTGGCCCCCCTGGCGCCTGTGCAGACCTGAGCCGTGTCCCCGACCTGCATGCCCGTGGAGCCCAGCCCTGCCTCCCGGGGTCCCCTCAGCTCCTGTTCCTTTGCTTCGGCCTGGGGTCCCCTCTGTATATCTGGCACTGCGGGGTCTCCTCTCTTAAGCTCAGCAGGTATTACAGTCTGGGGTGGGGGGTGTCTCTATTTCCTCTAGTCTTTCCACGTGTCTTCAGCCAGGTTGACCCACTGTTAGCTGGTTCTGCTGTGTGGCCCAACTGCCTAACCCTTCCTGTGACGCGTGTCACGTTACACTGTGTCTGCTTTGTCGTTTTCTTTCCTGCACTTGCGCTTGAGGGCACTCACCCAGCACAGTGTCCCTAAGTAGGGGACAAATGCAGACATACCAGGCACTTTGTACGGAGCGCCTGTTACCCAGTGGGCACTGGCAGCGGGAAGAGCAGGCGCTTGGCCCAGTGCGCACCCGGGCACCTCTCGTTTGCGTGCATCAGTCCCGTCCTCTCTCGGGCCCCCTTCCTGAGTGCCCTGCCATCCGGCTGGCCCCGGCCTTCATCTGGAGCGTGGCCACTCTCAGCCCGTGAGCCGCCCCCGCCTGCTTCCTGCCTTCCGCCCAACTTTCCTGTCCCGGGTGATCCGAGAGGCTTTCTTCAGCTGGAAGGGAAGCAGAGTTTTGTTTTGCTTTCACGCAGTGTTCTTAAACACGGTCTTGTTGATCATGAATCGAGTTTTTCTCATATTCCTGTTGAGAAGCTACATTTTTAGGTAATTACACTACGTATTCATTGTAGGAAAATTAGAAAACACAGATAAGCCCAGAGGAGAAAATCAAGATTGCCTGGAAGGTCACCTTCCAGAGAGAACCGCAGGACTGTTTTGACAAGCCCTTCCATGGCTTTCTTTGCACGAGCGTGCGCACACGCTTGCGGTGCTTACAAAGGGGTGTGCAGGGTGGGCCTGCCTTGCTTTTATCACCTAACTGACTTTTTAAAATAGTCATCCCGTGTTTGGTGCAGACGGAGCGCTTCATGTTCAAAAGCAGTGGGAATAAAGTTTATTTGCTATGCAAAGGGCACGCTGTTTATTAGCAAATGAGATTGAAATCAAAGCGGCAAACAGTGTGGCAGGGGGCACGCTGCCTGTCCTCACCGCCTGTCCCTCCTGCAGAGCATCTGTTGGGTCACGTGGATCAAACCAAAAGCCTTCCGGCAGCCAGCCAGCATGAGGGGGCCCCCGAGAAGGAGCCGGCCACGCGGGGGGAGCCTCCCGCCGTCCCCAAGAGCACCAGCACCTCCAAAGACCAGAAGAGAAAGCCTCGAAGGGGGAGAAAACCCAAAGTGTCCAAACCTGAGCAGCCGCTGGTCATCATCAAAGGCAAGGAGCCGGCAGGTGAGGGGCGGCCCCGGGGGCGGAGCTGGCAGGTGGGGGGCGGCCCCAGGGGAGGAGCCAGCAGGTGAGGGGCGGCCCCGGGGGCGGAGCCAGCAGGTGAGGGGTGGCCCTGGGGGCGGAGCCGGCAGGTGGGGGGTGGCCCCAGGGGAGGATCCAGCAGGAGAGGGTTGGTCCTGGGAGACTGGGAAGGACCCAAGGCCACGTGACCGGCCCCCTCCCAATTCCCTGTGGGGCGGTGGTGTGAAAACAGCACAGAGAGCCCACCTGGAGGCAGAATCCAAGCCCTTTCTTTTTTTATGTAAATCAGCTCTTTTGGAAAATACAATTTATATGTAATACAGTTCACACTACAAAGTCTGCAGGCGGTGACCTTGGACTAGAGGGTCCTATCAGGACAGAGAACAAGCCTGTCTGTCAACCGCTCCCCCTTGTCTCACGTGGATGCCCCCCCAACCCTGGTTCCGGGAGCTCACGTGGATGGAGCTCTTTCTGTCTCAGGTCTGGCACGCAGAACCCGTGGCACATCATTTTGGGTTTCAGTTGCTCCTCCGTGGTGCCCGGCAGCATGGGTTGCCGTGTGAACGCCCCACAATCTGCCCCTGTCGTCACCTGGGGATGGGCACACAGCCTGCCTCCAGCCGAAGCTCATTCTCTGATTATGCAATATCCTCCTAATCAGTTGAGTCTGACCAACTTTCTCTGGTGGTCTCTTCACTGCCTTGGTTACTGACCACTGGGAAGTTTTCTTTTTGCTGCTGGTATGTCCCATGATTCCTTTTGTGCGAGTGAGAAAAGCCCTGATTCTTCCTGAGAACTAAGAGACTCAGCCGACGGGACTCAGTGTTTCTCAGCTGTGCGCTTCCCTGTCCCGCTGAGCTGTCCGCTCCGGTCTGCTCTGTGGGCTGACGCGGCTTAGCCCTCCCGGGGCAGATCAGAGGCTGGGAACGGCAGGGAGCGTGCTGAGTGCTTATCTCCCTAACGGTCGGTAGCATTAGGAAGCCATGCAGTGGCACAGGGGTAGAAGCAGCACCAGCCCGTGTGTGGTCGCCCTGTTCCATTTGTGCAGGGGTGCAGGCTGGTCCCGTAGACTGGTTACTCGGCTCCTGTACAGAACGCCATCTGCTGCTGAACACACTCAGGGTGGCTTATCTCACATCACAGCAGTATTTCTAAGTCTCAGAAAGTCGTAAGATCCCACTGCCTGCTAAAATGTTTTGAGTTGGCATGAAGACGGGTTGAAATAGTGTTATGACTTGTGGCTTTAAAAAAGGATGACTGTTTATTCAAAAATGAAAAACTCCGGTTTCGAGTTGAGAATATCCTTTTGTTTTTCCATAGATACAGGTAAATGCGCAGATTCTGAAATATGGCCAGTTTCTCTTTCTCCCCCTCCCAGCCCCGTGTGAATCTTGTGATCCACAGCTGCCGCCCCTCCGGCGTGTCGTCTTGGTTGGGTTGTGTCTGTCCCCTGCCCTGGTGGTGACATGGCCTGCCCCTTCCTCACAGAACAAGTGGCAGACATCATCGCCGAGGTGCCGCCGGACGAGCCCGGGCCGGTGCCGCCCGATGAGCGCATCATGGAGCTGGTTCTGGGGAAGCTGGCCGCCTCCACCAGCGACGCCACGTCGGTGCCCAAGTGAGTCCCGCCCAGCGCTCGGGGCGGCTGTCGCGGGCGGCCTGGGCTTCGCTGTGGGGACCTCCCAGCCGGAAGGCCCGATGGGGTTGTTCATCGTGCTGGGAAATGGACAAGCTTGGAAAGCAGCAGAAGCATTGTGAAAAGTTAAAAAAACCTGCATCTGGTGTCGGCCCTGCGGCTGGGGACATCCCTGCGGCTGGTGTGGGCCCTGCAGCTGGGGACTGCCCTGTGGCTGGGGACGGCCTTGCAGCTGGTGACAGCCTTGCAGCTGGGGGATCCTCAGCTCTCCCCTCCTTTCTCGCATGGAGCTGGGATGATTTCCCGGGTGATTGTAACCTTGAACCTGTCCTCGTGCCGGGCCTCCCACCTGCCTCACCAGCGTGCTTGTGTCGCCGGGCAGGTTCCCCCATCATCAGAGCAGCAGCGTCACGCTCAAGAGGAGCCTGATTCTGTCGGGCCGGCACAGCGTGCGGCGGAAGCTGGTGCGGCAGCTGGGTGACCACCGGCGCGTGTACCAGTGCAGCATCTGCAGCAAGGTGTTCCAGAACAGCAGCAACCTGAGCCGGCACGTGCGCTCCCACGGTGAGCCCCGCCCCCTGCAGGCCCGGGCGGCGCGGGCCCGGGGCTCGCCTGCAGCCGGGAGGCAGCTGCCTGTCGGTTGGTTCCTTTAGGTGACAAGCTGTTCAAGTGTGAGGAGTGTGCCAAGCTGTTCAGCCGCAAGGAAAGCCTGAAGCAGCACGTTTCGTACAAGCACAGCAGGAACGAGGTGAGCTGTGGCGGGTCCTCTTCCTGGCTGGCGGGGAAGCACAGGTCATGCTGGGAAGAGGATAGAGCAGCGGCGGCCCGGGGGCCCGGCAGCGGTCGGGGTGTGCGGGAGGCCGACTTGGGGCTCTTCCTCTAGTAATTGGGCGGGGAGAGCGAACCATCCTTCGTGCGCCTGCACTGGGGAGGGGCGTGGTAGCGGAACACGCTGTCAGACACCCTCGTGTGAGGCCAGGCAGCGTGTCGGGGTTGGGTGTGCTCCTGGCCGCTCCCTGACGTGCCCACCGCCCTCTGCCCAGGTGGATGGCGAGTACCGATTCCGGTGTGGCACCTGTGAGAAGACCTTCCGCATCGAGAGCGCGCTGGAGTTTCACAACTGCAGGACAGGTGAGCGGGCGCCGCCTGATATGGAAACCGAGGACGTTGGGAGGTGGAAGGGGGCGCTCACGGAGACCCTCACTCGGAACACTTCACTCCAGCCGTCCTGCTTCCACGCGGTCGTCAGCTAGTCTGAAGACGCGGATAGAAGCGTTCCGATCTAGAGGGACTTAGGTTCTCCCTTCCTGTTTACTCTTCAGCCGGAACTATGCGGGCCCCACACTGGAGGCCCCACCTTTCATCCTGGCTGAGTATGGTGGGCAGCGAAGTCACATTTGTCCTAGGGCCACGTGGGGAGTGAACAGGCGGGGGAGCGAGGGCTCCACCTCCCACACTGGGAGGATTTTCCGCGATCGTGGGCTGTCCTTTGTGCACGGGCTGCCAGGGCCCAGGGTGAGCACTGTGCCCGCTTGCACAGACCACGTTCCGAACCGGCTTCTGTCCGCCAGCGTCCAAGCAAAGCAGGGCCTCGTTTTACCCCTGTGCTCAGATGGGCCTCCGCCTTGGGGCCTCTCTGGGCCTGGGCGAGCGTCCAGGCCCCGTGTCTGGCCGAGTTCACAGCTGGGCAGCATGGGGAATGCAGAAATCCCCGTGTACAGCAAGGAGGAGGCGGCGTAGGGGCCTGGCCAGCGGAGAAGGCCCGCCTGTCCCCACTGCCCTCTCCCTGTGCGCCGGTGACTTGTGTTCTCCTCTCTCTAGGAACCCTAGCACAGCCAGGAGAGGGGGGGACCAGTGGCAGTCGGCTTAGAGACCTACCAGGTTAGCCTTTGACACGGGACCCTTTCCTGTCGGCCCCTCTGTGTGCGTCACTTTATCTGGGCAGGTTCTGGTTGAGGTGGGTCTGTGGGGAACCTGAACCTGCATTAGCCGGATCTCCGCAGCCCTTCCCGCTGTGGCCACGGCCTGTCCGCACAGCGTGCCCTTCCCTCGGGTTCATTTGTTTGTTCGGCTTCAAGGGCTCCCGTCTGAAACCTAGGCTTGCGTCTGGGCCCCTCCGTGGCGGGGCCTTTCCGAGGGATGGGACAGTCTTGTTCCCCCTGAGCATCCCTGTCCATGGCCGGAAGTGGCCTCGGAGCTTTCAGAAAACGGCAGCACGCCACATGCACGACCCACATTCTACACCCCGCACTCCAGCGCTCCCCCAAATCGGGCAGCTCATCCAGTGGCCCCCACCTGGCAGCCAGAGAGCCCCTGCTGGGGCCGTCGGCCAGAGTTGGACGATGCCCGTGTGGCCATTCACGGGTCTGCATGAGCACAGGGGACCCTGTGTCAACCAGGATGGCCCAGAGTGGCACACTGACCCATCAGGTGTTTGGGGGGGCCGGCTCAGGGTCACGGAAGAGTTGTCCTGTTTACTTCTCACGGGACACGAATGAAACAAAGTAGAAGGCGTCTAAGCCATAGTTGCGCCACGTCCGCTGACAACACGGACCTCGAACTTCCGTACGTGGAAACAGCAGCCGCCTGGCTGAGGTGACGCTCTCTGGACGCCCTCATTTCACAGGCTAGACGTTTCCGATGAAACAGGATAAACCTGGAAGTGGAGCTCGTTCGCATAACGTGTTCCTTGTGGACTGTCATACTCCTCATACTATGCACGTTGAGAAAACGCGAGTCTTCTGTAGACCGTTAAGCTGAGGGTTTGTGTGACGTGAGGGAGAAGCTTTGAGGTGTGTCCTGCTGGTTTCCCTCGGCTGTCACTCAGAGGGGCCTGTCCTGTGTGTGACGGTGGAACTCCTCTCTGCCGTCCTGTCCTGCTCTGGACCGTCAGACTGTGCTAGCGAATAACAAAGGTTCACATTTAGGCCCTGAAGCAAAACAGTCTGTCACCTCCCATGTGGCCTGGCTGCCCGGAAATCTGCCGTCCCGTCTCCGGGGGACCCTGTGTCCACACCCTTCGCCAGAAGCCAAGTCGCAGGCACGTGTGCTCAGCTGCTGCGGTTTAGGCATAAATGTCGACCTTGGGGGCCACAGGCTCACTGGTGGCAGGTTGTCGCTGACGTGTGGAGACCACGGCTGGAAAAGCCACCCTGTGTGACCCACTGGTCCTGGACGGCTCAGCTCCGGCTCCGCGCTCACTGAGCAGAGGCCACACCCGAGCCGGGAGCAGTTAGAAGTGGTCTCGCCCGACGTGGGGAGAGGCTTGTGAGAGAGCGAGCCGAGGCCCAAAGCCGCATGGCACCTTCCACGCGGCGAAGCCCCTGGGCCAGCCTGGCACGGCCTGGGGGGGACGCAGCCCCCGGTGGGCGGGCGTTTGCGCTGTGATGGAAACAGAAAGATGGCAGGTGCTCTGCGCTGGTGGCCCCGCTCCTAAGAAGCCACACTGAGGGAATTAAGCGGAGAGAGAGGAAAAGCGACTAAGGATCGCTACGTTACGCACAGAGTAACGGAGTAAGCTGTGATAAGCGAACGGGATGGACTGTCACATGCATGACCATGTTGGGTGTAATAAGTACACGTGTGGGTGTGAGCATGCCTGGCTGCACACTGGGGCCCCCCTGAGAGCTGCTGAGGCCTGAGGCCGGGGCACTTTGGTTGTCACGCGGGCTGTGTGTTGGGGGGCTGCAGGCCTCTGGTGTGTGGGCTGTGAGTGTGCAGAACCTCGCCGTGCCCAGGACAGCTGCCACAGGGTGTGGCCTGGCCTCACGCCACAGGGCCAGGCTGAGGGCCTGGACGTAGGGTCCTTAGACGGGGCTCCCCCACAGCAGAGTGAGCCCCCCATCGGAGTCACTGGGGAACAGCAGGCTTGTGTGCGGCCTCAGGGATTTGTGTGATTGGCAGACGACTGACTGGGAGCCCAGGCCCCAGAAATGCAGGTGACACGCGTGTCCCGAGCCCTCGCTCGGCAGGGGACACACTGACCCATGCTGCCATGCGCACCTGTGCTGGGGCGTGGGGCGGGGCGCTGTTGGGCATCCAGGGGGCTGAGAGTTCTGGGGTTGGCTCTGCAGGAGGGCCGTGGGCAGCTAGGGGACCCGTGGAGAGTCTTGGTTCCTGGCAGGAACAAGGTGGGCGTGGAGCGGGGAGGAGAGGCGGGAGGCAGGGAGCAGAAGGGGGAGGGCGATGTGGGGGGTGGCAGGGGAGAGCGCTGGCCCCTGGGAGCCCCCTGAACCACGGGGAGAGGACGGGGTGGGGGAAGAGACACAGCTGAAGAGCTGCCAACACTGTGCCGGCCCCGGCGGCCCCACTGCTGTGCCCCCCAGAGCAGGCGTTCCGAGGAGCCGAGAGGCGTCCTGGGGGGACGGTGTGCAGCGGGGCCGGGGCAGGGGTATCAGGCCCTGTGGCGGGGGCGCCGTGGCCATGGGATGTGGGTGGAGGGGGGCTGGGGGCGGCCTGGCTGTGAAAGGGGACGAGCGAGTGTGAGCTTTTCCGCGAGAACCAGCCGTGGGGCAGGAGCCACACGGGACAGGCTGGGCCGTGTCCGGCCGGCGGCCCCGCTCCCTCCCTGTCACGTGCGCCTCACAGCCACGTTAGTGCAACGCCTAACGTTACCTAAGAGCTGCTGTGTGTCTGCTTGCTTCCCGGACAGATGACAAGACGTTCCAATGTGAGATGTGTTTCAGATTCTTCTCCACCAACAGCAACCTCTCCAAGCACAAGAAGAAGCACGGGGACAAGAAGTTCGCTTGCGAAGTCTGCAACAAAATGTTCTACCGCAAGGACGTCATGCTGGACCACCAGCGGAGACACCTGGACGGTGAGTGTGCCCGCCCGGGGAGGCCCGAGAGCAGGAGCGGGCTGCGCGTCGCAGGCTCTGGATTTTATCACCTGACTTTGCACCCTGGTTCTGAGTCGGCTGATTTAATTTGAAGGAGGAACGTCAGCCTCCTCTTAGTGACCACGCCTGCCTACCTAGCGCCACGTCTGAGAACCCTGCCTTCCCCGGAGCCGCTGGGTTGGGCAAACACCTTGTTGGTCGTAGGTCATTATGTCCCTTCTCATTGTAACGTGGGAGACGCGCTGCCCAGAGGCTTCTGACGTGAGGACCATGTCACCGAACGGGCCCTGTGGGCGTATGCCGTCCCGCTCTCCCTCGGAGCCCGTGTGGGAGCAGCGGTTTGCGCTGATGCCCACGTCACGCACACGTGACACCACCACCCACTCATTTGCCCCCCGCCGTGGGCAGCGCTGCCTCCCGTCTGCTGGAAACGACCCTGGGCTGCAGTAGAGCTGAGCGCTGCTCCGCGGGCAGTCACGCTGTCGCCTGGGCGGGAGGGGCTTTCAGGAGTCAGGCGGGTGAAGAGAGAAGACCTGGAGGTCAGCAGCGAGAGCCTGGTCCGCTACAAGAAGGAGCCCTCGGGGTGCCCCGTGTGCGGCAAGGTAAGCCCCGCGCTGGGACCTGGGGTCTGGCAGACAGCTCACTGCGTCCTTGGGGCTCAGGGCTCCCACGCTGCGTGTCCGGGGGCAGGGTCTGGGGTGACAGTGGATTCTCGGGTGCTCTTAAGCTGTGGCATCCACTCCTTCGTGCCCGTCATTTCTATCTGTTCTGATGGCAAGTTGGGTGAGCTTAGAAATAAGCGTTCCTCTTTCACAGCCTCTTCCCCTTGTCACCATTTTCCCCGCGTGAAAAGTGCACTGGGGTTGGGGGTAGCGGTGATGTTCCGGGACTTTATTCTGCCCGTTGGTGCTGGTCACCCCTGTGGCATTCCTGGGGAACAGCGCCGATGACCCCGTGGCCACGGCGTGTTCCGTGGATGCCGGGGCTCCCCGAGTGAGGGAAGTGTGGGTCAGTCACCCTCCTGAGCAGACCCGTCCCAGGCGCGTCACGGTGCCTGGCAGACAGGCCGGCTCCTTAGCAGCATTGCCGGTTCCTAGCTGTGCAGAAGTGAAGCCCTGGGCCACGCCAGGGGCCACGCCAGGGGCCACAGAGACAGCTGTGTTCATTGCACACGAGCTCTGGGCTCCGTGGTCTCCTGAGACTCACCTCCCCCCACCTGGGATATGTGAGGGCCAGCTGTGTCCCTCACAGGATGTGGAGCAAGTGCTGCAGAGGGTCCCCAGAGGGGCTCCCAAGCAGGCTCTGTGTCGCCCGGAGATGGTGGCGGGGGTGTAACCGCCAGCCCATGTCTGCACGCAGCGGCTGCGTCAGCCCTTCGCAGCTATGGGGCCTGGGGCCACGTCACCCACGGCAGCTGCCAGGTCCCGATGGGGATGCGATGGCCGCAGGTGGACAGCCGGCAGTGACCTGGCCCAGCCTGTCGCCACAGGGCAAGCAGGACCAGCCTTCCTGACCGTTGCAGGAGGAGCCCGAAACCTGGGTTTTATGGTTACGGTGTGTCGAGTGAAGCCCCGTCTCTGCTCACAGGTGTTCTCCTGCCGGAGCAACATGAACAAGCACCTGCTGACCCACGGCGACAAGAAGTACACCTGCGAGATCTGTGGCCGCAAGTTCTTCCGCGTGGACGTGCTCCGCGACCACATCCACGTGCACTTCAAGGTGGCGGCTGGGCGCTTTCCCGGGACCCTCACGGGCGGTGGGGAGCTGGGGCGAGCTGGGGCAGCGAGGACTCCAGCCTTCCTTACGGGCGGGCGGCAGAGGGGCTCAGGGAAAGCGAGGGAGCCACAGGTGGTGTGAGGCCCCACGCCGCGGGGAGCGCGCAGTGCCGTCCGGGGCAGTTCCCAGCCCCCACGCAGGTTGGGATTTCCCGGGGCCGGTGAGAGGGCAGGGGCGAGGCAGGAGCGTGTGGGAGGCTCCCCACGCAGTTGCACAGCTGGTGTGGCAGGAAGGCAGGTCCTCAGAGGACGCCAAGCGGGTTCCGTGAACATTAAAGGAGACCCGGCGCAGGCGGAGGGCCTGGCAGCGCAGGGGGCTGTGCTGTGACCTTGTGCTGGCTTTGCTCATGGAAAACGGGTGTGAGCGGGCAGGGGAAACGGAACAACGGGCCTCCTGAACACCTGTGAGCAAAGGCAGGAGGGAGAGGACAGAGAACTTCCCAATGGAGCCCTGTTTACCCACCCTCGGCCTAAGTTTTGCTGGAAGGTGAAGCGTGGCGGCGTGCGCACCCGGGCAGCCCCCGCTGGGTGGGAGCGGAGGACAGCGCCGTGGCCTAGGGAGGAGCCGGCCTCATGGCCCCAGCCCTCCTCCACCCGCACGTGCTGGTGACGGCTGACATGCTTCCCCGGCCCCGCATGCTCACGCGTTCCTAGCCTGTAGTGTGACAACTGCTGGAGTGTTTCCTCTTCAACAAGTGAACGGAACTTCAGGGCAGGCCCAGCCGTGTCACGTGGAAAGAGGCCTTAGAGGCCACTGACCCCACCCTGTCCCACTGATAGAGGCCACTGTCAAGGTCAAGGACATTAGGTGTTCCCAGGGACACAGGGCAGGGACCCTCACCCCTCAGAGGGCGTCAGCCCCGGGCACTGTGGGGTGATCTGAATGCGGGCAGGGGCCTGGTGCGCAGGCGCTCAGGGAAGTGGGGGTGCGCAGGTGACCCCAGGGAGAGGCTGCACTGACTGGCCCACGAGGGGCGCAGCGGGGCGTCGGGGAGGCGCTGCCGCCGCCACGCGGGTGAGCCTGGTCGTCCCTGCGGCGTAAGGGCCACCCCGCGCCGTAGACACCAGGCATTGTGGCTGTTCCAGGACATCGCGCTGATGGATGAGCACCAGCGGGAAGAGTTCATTGGCAAGATCGGGATCTCCTCAGAGGAGAACGACGACAACTCGGACGAGAGCGCGGACTCGGAGCCTCACAAGTACAGCTGCAAAAGGTGCCAGGTAACGGCTGCTCGGGGCGTGGGCCGGGCGCCGCGTCGCAGGTGTCCCGGGAGGGCTGCCCCGTGTCACTGTGTTTCTGAGGGGTGGTCCATGTGGGTCTCACCGTCTCCCGGGCCACCCTCAGAACCAGCCTCCTGACCAGCGCTCGCACCGCTGTGTGGCCGGGGCTCCGTGTCCACGCAGGGCGGCTTCAGGCCGGGGCTCCTCCCCGTGCCCCGCGGGCCCCAGGCCGTTCCTTACGCCTGTGCAGAGGGCAGCGCCGTGTGCCTGACCGGGCCGAGGGGCGGCGGGGAGGCAGGCAGCTCGCGTGGGTGGAGAGGGAGAGGGGTCAGGCGGGGAGGCCCAGGTGGGCCGCGGTCCCCACTTGGTGCTGCGCAGCACCACGGGGCTCCGGCTCTGCCCCCGGGAGGCCCTTCCGGGTCTGCAGCGGGCGGAGCTTCCACCCGCAGCACGGGGGCCGGTGGCGAGGTGCCGGGCGCGGGGCGGGCCGTGCGCGCCGAGCCCTGTGCGCACACGCTGAGCCGGTGCTCCCACAGCTCACGTTCGGCCGCGGGAAGGACTATCTCAAGCACATCATGGACGTGCACAAGGAGAAGGGCTACGGCTGCAGCATCTGCAACCGCCGCTTCGCGCTGAAGGCCACCTACCACGCCCACATGGTCATCCATCGGGAGAACCTGCCGGACCCCAACGTGCAAAAGTGAGACCCCGGTGCTGGAGGGAGGGGCAGAGGGTGGTGCCCATGTGGCTCGTGCGCCCGGGTCCAGGGGCAGCACACGGCCTCGTTCGCCCCGAACCCCGTCCATACCCTGGCTTGCACACCCTCCTGCCTGGACTATGCACGAGCGGCGAGGCCCAGAGCCACCGGGAAGCCCCTTTCCCCGGGATCAGGTGCCAGAACGCCCGGCTGTGTCTGGGATCGGTGCTCTGAGCCTGAATGAGGCAGTACCCGGTCCCGGCGAGAGGCCGGAGCGGCTAGCGGGGCTTCCCAAACAAGAGACCTGTGTTGTCTCGGTTCTGGCGGCCGGAAGTCCAAATCCAGGCTGTTGTTGGGCGGCCCCCTCAGGTCTGAGGGAGACCCTGCTCCCGGCCTCTCTCCTCCGCCGTCTTGTCCCCGAGCCTTCCCGTCATCTTCCTCTGTGCACGTGTCTGTGTCCGGATTTCCCCTTTTGATAAGAGCCCCAGTCATTTTGGATTCAGTCCACCTTAAGGACCTCGTTTGAACTTGAGCTCCATAAAGACCCCTCTCCAAGTGCAGCCCCACGGGGGGAGCCAAGGACTAGGCTTCCGCAGGACGTGACTGTCTACATAGAGCCTGGGGGCTGTGTTGCACCTTCCTGGCCTAACCTGGGTGCAAGGTGCTGGGCAGAGGGGCGCCTGCTGGGACCGGCCCCGAGGCTGGGGCTGCCCTGACGCGCACCTGCCTTCAGGTACATTCACCCGTGTGAGATCTGCGGGCGCATCTTCAACAGCATCGGGAACTTGGAGCGGCACAAACTCATCCACACGGGTAGGTGTTCCTGTGGGACGCGGGGCCCCGAGCTGAACAGGGGCCCCGGGGCCGTGTCCACGGGCTCTCCCACCCCGTGCGTCCTGCTTTCTCCCACCGCCCCTGTCCGGCCCCTGCCTCCCGGCACTGCTGTTAGCTTTCCAGGCCACTGGAACGTCCTCCTTGCCGAGGAGCCCAAGGGGAAGGTCCCGAGGAGGTGGCCTGTTGCCGCCTCTGTGCAGTGACCCCAGACGCGCAATTTGCAGGCGTGGGGCTTCCATGAGTCTGTTTTCCAGGTGTGAAGAGCCACGCGTGTGAGCAGTGTGGGAAGTCCTTTGCCAGGAAGGACATGCTGAAGGAGCACATGCGTGTGCACGACAACATCAGGGAGTACCTGTGCGCCGAGTGCGGGAAAGGTACGTGCGGCAGTGTCCTCGTGGTGGCTTCGGTATCAGGGATGCTGCCCTTGTGAGATGAGCTGGGTCTTGAAAGCGTTTGAGAAGGGTTGGTGTTAATTCTTCTTTAAATGTTTGATAGAATTCACCAGTGAAGCCATTTTCCTTTATGTGGTTTTTTAAATTAAATAGGTAAGTATGTGGACAACACAAATGCCCCATAATTCCGTTCACTGGCCTACTCCTGCTAGCACACGGAAATAAGATTCCATGTAGAAGACTTATTGTTCTTTTCAGAATTAACTGCAGGGAGGCAGGGGGAACCATACCTCGTCTCCCGGGGGCCCAGAGTATTGCTCGGTGGGCCTGGCAGGGTAGGGAGCGTGCCCGGGCCGGTGCCAAGGTCAAAGCCGCCATCTGTACTGTACACCTTTCTGCGTTTGAAATGCATTTCATATTCAGCTCACTGATTTCTTTCATGAGTTCTGAATACTTTCAGTGAACACTGGTACTGATACTTGGATCACTCACTACATTTATTTCACGTAATTCATTTTGCTACCCGGTATACAAGCAAATGCGTGTGTTTATCTGTCCATTCCGTGCCTCGCTTTTTATTTACTTGCATATCCATCTTAGAGAGCTTTTCATAGCAGGGCAGGTAAATGTTGCCCTGACTTCTCTCAACATCTTCATAGGGTTCCATCCTGTGGATCCTATAAGCAGACCCTTTGTTTCTACATTAAGGGTCGCTGGGGGGTGCCGTCTTTTATTGTTACAAATCCCGTTGCGGGAAATGCTATTATATATACCGTATTTTCCGGCGTATAAGACGATGGCGTATAAGACGACCCCCTAATTTTACAGTTAAAACATAGGTTTCGGCCTATATTCGCTGTATAAGACTACAGCCTCAGAAGTGGGGGGTCGTCTTATACAGCGAATATAGGCCTAAACCTATGTTTTAACTGTAAAATTAGGGGGTTGTATACAGCGAATATAGGCCGAAACCTATGTTTTAACTAAAATTAGGGGGTCGTCTTATACGCCCGGTCGTCTTATACGCCGGAACACACGGTAATTCCTTTACATCTTGTCTTAGAAATTCTAGACGAGGGGACTTTCACATGAGAGGCTGTTGGCAGTCATGAAAGTCTTGTCACCAGGCAGCCGGGGCCAGTGGGCATGCCCTGTGGGTTTCTGTGAGAAGCAGTAGTAGCCGGGGATACGCAGGAACATACTTGGTTCAGAAACACTTCACATGAAAAGTAAAAATAAGAAACAACACTTCACCTACCAGGAGACATTGAAGACGCGTCTTGGCAAGACACCGGCCTGTGTGAAGACCACCACGA
The DNA here is from genome assembly GCA_004027555.1 of Craseonycteris thonglongyai. NCBI lineage: Eukaryota > Metazoa > Chordata > Mammalia > Chiroptera > Craseonycteridae > Craseonycteris > Craseonycteris thonglongyai. The sequence goes on from PVKE010008648.1 coordinate 26,635, forward strand.
GCCCTTCCGAGGCCATTCGGAGTGTTAAAGCATAGCCGTGTTCCCCGGAGGGAGTTCTAACGCACGCAGACTGAGGCGGAATCCCCACAGGGCGCCTTCCAATGTCCGCGCGCGGCAGCCGTGTGTTCCAAAACTGCTCGCAGATTTCTGTTTTAATGGAAAGAGACTCGGACTCACCCACACGGCTGGGATGGGGAGGACAGGATGGGGGCGGGCTGTGTCATCTCCCCTGTCCTTTTCAGTTTGCTGTGCCACTTAGAATACGTCCCTTTAGATGCACGTGGGCGAGGTGCTGGTTGCAGGGCAGTAAGGAGCTCTCCCTTCTGTTTGTTCACCCACTGGGTGTGAACTCTCTTCAGGGGTCAGGCCCAGGAGGCCACAGCCTGGGACAGCAGCCAGTGCGGGTGGGCAGGGGCAGGGGTGCTCGCAGACTGGGGCAGTTAACTGCAACTGGAAGGCTACCGTTTATCTGCGGTGTTGAGTCTGCTGTGTGCACAGCATTGCTCTTTATGACGGGGCAGCTTGAAGCACTGAGGGGTTAACAGCCTCAGGGCCTCCGCACTGGCTGTTCCTTCCACCAGGAATGCTGTTCCCCCAAGTCGTTTTTGGCCCCTCCTACCCTTCTTCCAGGTCACTTTTTTAGATGTTTCATCTGAGGGGGATCCCCTGATGCCCACCCCCACAGGAGCCAGCACCCCAGCCCTGTCCTCTGCTGAAATCCCCGTCCCATTGTGTCTTCCTTCTCTCTGCCTTTGCTTGTCTGTTCTGCCCCGGGAAGCCGGGCTTTGGCTCATGCGCCCGCCGTCGGAGCTGGGGGCCCCGTAATGACCCGATGCAGTGAGTGGTGTGGACTTCTGAACGCAGTGCAATGCTCATGTGTGTGCCGGCAGGGCCGTTGTTGGGCGATATAAAACAGTAGGGCTGACAGAGGTGGCCGGGAAGTGGGGGGCCCGGGAGTATCTCAGAGGTCCCAGGCTGTGTGGCCGGGACGTGCCTGGGACTGGGACCCGGAAGTTCGGACCGCTGGAGCGCTGTCCTCTGGGCCGGCCTTCGTCGCCTGTAGTTTCTTGCACCACGAGCGTGTGTGGTTTCTCAAGGGAAAAACGCTGTCGTGCAGTCCGTGCCAAGCCCACGTCCGCCCTGCCCTGTACCTGGGAACCCCTGTCTTCTCGGAACAGACAGGTGGCCTTTCTGGGGCTCCTGCGCCCTCTGCTGGCCCATCAGGGACACAGCCAGGCGGTTCCCCCAGGTTGAAGTTCAGTCTCCAAGGTCCTTGGCAGAGGGTGTTCGTCATTAACCTGGACGGGAGCTGCTGCCCAGCTGGAGAGAGGACTCTGCGGGCACCGTAGTCCTCCCGCCTCTGCCCCTGAGAGCCCTGATGGTAATCCGCCCCCACCAGCTGCAGCAGCACCCGGCCAGCGTCGGGTGGTGGTGAGCTGGCTGCTGCTTGGCGTCTGCCATGGGCTTGTGCGCTGCTGCTCCCGGGCTCCAAGGTGCCCACAGACCCTGCACCCCCATTCTGGCCCTTCCTGAGCAGCAGCGCCCGCCTAAGTGCATGGCCTTGGGCTCCTAATTCACACCCTGAACTGGGCCGTCCCTTCTCCACCAGCCCGAGTGAGTGAGACCATAGCTTTATTTCATCTCCTTCAGCCTTAGGTAAACTAACGGTGGGTTGAGTCTGTGCTTAGTCCACAGGTCCTGTATCTCTAATCTTAATCGCGGTTATGGTAAAACAGGAAGCCTCAGGGGGCTTGTGCGACTCTCCCCAGATGACTGGACTGGGTCGCAGTGGTAAAATCTGGGCATTGACGGCTCCGGTGTTGCTAGCCCTGAGGGGCAGGGTAGAGTGGCCCCTTGCTGAGATGAGTTGACTAGACCAGCGACAGTAAATCCCTAAGGGCTGCTAGGGTGTAACTGCCTGCCTCACCTCTAATGGGGGGTGCTCTGGGAAACAGGCTTCCCACCCGGTCCCTCCCCTTCATCTGCTGCACGGGCATTTCAGGGGTGGGGGTTTGGAGCACAGACACTGGTGGGTGAGGGGTCTGGAGCGCGCGCACTGGCGGGGTGGGGGGAGGTCCGGAGCGCGCGCACTGGGGCGTCTGGAGTGCGCGCACTGGGGGCGTCCGGAACGCGCGCACTGGGGGGGCGGGTTCCGGAACGCGCGCACTGGGGCCTCTAGAGCACATGCGCTTGTTTGGTGGTTCTGGAGGGGCTCTGGGGGTGTGTCTGTGGCGCAGTGGGGCACCGCAGGTGCTCACCTGCTTGTGTCCCACAGGCATGAAGACTAAGCATGCGCTGCGCCACCACATGAAGCTGCACAAGGGCATCAAGGAGTACGAGTGCAAGGAGTGCCACCGCAAGTTCGCGCAGAAGGTCAACATGCTCAAGCACTACAAGCGGCACACGGGTGAGTCCCAGCCGTGCGCATGTGGGGAACCCACTGGGCCTCGGGGTGAACCGCACAGAAAGGAGCGCCTGGCTGTCCTTCACTTCCTTCCGCTCCCAGTAAGCTGGTTTGGGGCGCCTCCTGGGAGGTGTGGCTAAGCAGCTGCCCTCCAGCTCCCCTCTCCATGGACACCCTGCGCACCAGAGCCCAGATCGCGGCCCTCCTCGCTGCGGCCTCTGGCGGGACCTGCCAGGTCTACAGTGCCCTGTGCCGCTCGGACATTTGCCTTTGGGAGTGTGGGCCCTAGGAGCCATCAGACGGGCCCAGAGACGTGAGAACAAGTGGCTCCTTGTCTGGGAGGGAAGAGCGGACGTCTCAGCTGCCCATCACTAGGGCTAAGTTGTGTCTCCACCAAGAGAACAGCGCATCCGTTCAAAGTGATAAGAAATACATGCTCATTTATGTAGTTCATGATACGACGGGAAAAAGCAGCCTCCACAGCAACACACGTGACCTCGTGTTTATGAAACGCGTAGAGAGGGAGGGGTGTGTAAGAGAGTTGGGTGGACGCCAGAACAGAAGGAAGCTGAGACCCCAGTGAAGCCCGGCGTTTCTGGCCGAAGCCCCTGCCTTGGTTCCGCGTCCTCCCTATGACGACCTTGAGCTGTGGGGGTGCTCGGGGTGGGCCCAGCTTCCTCACTGCCCCAAAGCCATCCAGGCCACCACGCAGGTCTGCGGGGGTTCCCCTGGGGACCCAGTCCCCGCACCCCAGGGCTGGTGCAAAAGTATGCTGTCCTCTTCCTGGGGACGCTCCCCCGTTATTCCCCTCACCTTTTGTTTGTTTGTTTGTTTTATTGTTTTTGACAGAGAGAGAGAGACAGAGACAGAGAGAGAACTGAACTGGGGGAGCTCCCAGTTCAGCACATGGTTCCGCACGGGCCGGGGCCGGGATTCGATCCCTGGTCCCTGGCGCTGCAAAGTGAGCGCTTAACCCACTGAGCCATCCCGGCTTCCCCCCCCCTCACCTTTTGGGGGATACTTTCTCGCTCCCCTGGGACTAGGTCATGACCCCCTGGATTTTGTAACATTGAACCACCTGCCACCCTACCAGCCATGGGGTGGCCTCTGTCCCTCTGTCCCTTTCTGTCCCTCCTCCAGCCACGGTGAGCTCAGGGCCTTGTACGTACAGGGGATTGATACGTATTCTCAGATGGTGTTGGGAGACCTTCAGACTCGCTTATCTTGTTCTTTCTGGGGAAGCCTTCATTTAGGAGGCATTCCCAGGGTCCACCTCCGTGTCGGTTTGGGGGTGACGTGGTCTGGTGGCCCAGTGCTTGCTCTCAGGGCTGCAGGCAGGCAGGATGATCCCCCCAGGACAGGCAGGTGCTGGGGGCTCCTGGGACTGAAATGAAACTGATGGGAACTCTAAAAGTAACCACCGAGTTTATAAATGTGTCTTCTGCCTTCCCTTCTGTAATGCAGAACGGAGCTTACTGAGTCAGAGTCTGCTAATTCGGGGTGTCTGGGGGCTGAAACTCACCTGCTCCCTTTCTGCAGAAGGAGCCCCCTGAGCCACCTACAGAGGGCAGGTTGTCTCAGCCGCAGCTTTCTGAGCCTGGGAGTGTCCTTGACTTCCTGCACCCTCCCCCCCCCCAAGTGCTGGGACTGGTCAGGGCCCAGACGGCCTCCGTGTGGGCTTAACGCACAGGAAACCCGTGAAATTCAGCGTGTCTTTCCCTGCAGGGATTAAAGACTTCATGTGTGAACTGTGCGGCAAGACTTTCAGCGAGAGAAACACCATGGAGACCCACAAGCTCATCCACACAGGTGAGTGGGGTGCAGCCCGGTGGCCGTCCGCAGCCACACGCCGCAGCCCCAGTGCAGGATGGGGACGACAGTGTGTGACCGCACAGAGGACACCGTTCCAGAGTGTTTGGTTCCGTGCTGTCTTAATGGTGGCCCCTTGGCCCCTAGAGATCCGCCCACCACAACGTTCAAACGTCCATTCCGGAATTGGACAGCGTGTCCTCGATTTGGGCTGAGCTCCGTGTTCCCCCGCCCCTGCCCGCGTGTGGCTCGTGGGCCGGCCCGCTCATGCCCTGTGCTTGCCTTTTCCTCCCCGTGTGTGCGTGAAGTGGGCAAGCAGTGGACGTGTTCCGTGTGTGACAAGAAATACGTCACTGAGTACATGCTGCAGAAACACGTGCAGCTCACGCACGATAAGGTGGAAGCCCAGAGCTGTCATCTGTGCGGGACCAAGGTGTCCACCCGGGCCTCCATGAGCAGACACATGCGGCGGAAGCACCCAGAGGTGAGCCTCCCCCGCCCCCACCCGCCTGGCTCATAGACCCGTCTCCCTGTGTGGACCCCGGGAAAGGTGCAGAGTCCGTGCTGGGGAGCCAGCCAGCCGGGGTGCACCCCGCCCTCCTGGGGGTGACAAGGGGGAAGGCAACACACAGGACGTGGCGGATGGAAGGGCGGGCAGGGGTGCCGGGTGCTGTCCCCCCGCCTGGCTGGCAGGAGCCCGTGTCCCTGAGCCTTGCAGCGCGCCCGCGGTTAGATGCTGGGTGTCAGCTACTCACACATATGAATGATCTTTCAGGATCGATGCTATTTGGTGACTTCACGGCGTGGTGTTTCTGCTTAAAAACACGTTCACTTGAAAACATGAAAACACAAAAAGTGCTTTTTGTTGATGGTCTTGCCTCCTAATAAAAGTGTTTGTGACGTCAGCGTCCGGCCTGTGTGACCAGGACGCTGAGGATGTCACTGTAGGTGGTGATGGTGGTGGGGACAGTGGTAGAGAACACGCCCGTGGCAGCTGGCTGCTTTTACTGCATCACACCTGGGTCCTCAGTGCCCCCGTCCCTGTTGGTGTTAACGGGAGACATACCCGGCTACCTTGGTTGCCATCCTGTGGAGACGGGCCCAGCCACAGGCTCTGAACAAGAGGCCCACGTCACAGCTCTGTGACTCCCTTAACCCTCTGCACCCACCGCGTGTAGTTCTTCATTCTTCCCTGTACGGTCGCGGGTCGCGCTGAAACGGACAGGTGCTAGCCCGGCAGCCTGGGGGAGCTGACGTGCACACTGATGGGCGCCCGGTCCTGGGGAGGTGCCCACAGCCCTCTCCCTTGTCCTTAGCAGCTCAGCTTCATGTCCCCTTTGCAGAGTTCACTCTCTGCACGTGCGCTCCATGGTCTCACGTAGGGTTTAATTCACTTATGTCATCACAGTGACAGCTGGTGTTTGCAGGTTCGTGGATGAGAATCGGGCAGGACACCCCTGAACTGGTGGGGGGCGTGTGGTTCCACGGGAAGTGCGCACACTCAGGGCTGTGCAGTGTGGCTCGTGGAGGGAGGGGGGCGGGAGTGCCTACACACGTGTTCAGGTAGAGAGTGAAGCGTGGATAGTGTGAAGAGCTCGTTTGGCGCGATGCCCTCGGCAGGTTTGCTGCCCAGTCCCCACGCCAGCTGCCCTCGGCTGGAAATAACACGATTCACTGAAGGTTCAGTTAGTGTGGAGCAGAAAAGAACGGGGAGGAAGCAGGATGGCATGAGCTGATGCCCACACAGGCCCAGAGGGACACGTTCCGTGTGCAGATCTGCAGACACCTGAGCTGAGGGCCAGGGGGTGAGGGGAGGACAGGCCTGGACGGGGTCTGGAAACCAGGTGTCAGGGTCCGTCCCGAGTGGAGCTGGTGTGGAACCTGGGGACACCTGTGGGGGTTTCACGAGAGTCGGCCGGCTCACTGCCCCGTCCCCCCGCCCCCCAGGTCCTGGCCGTGAGGATCGACGACCTGGACCACCTCCCAGAGACCAGCACCATTGACGCCTCCTCCATCGGCATCGTGCAGGTGAGCGCCGAGTGGGCCGCACTTGGACCTGAGACGCTGCCGCCAGCCCGGGACGGTACCCGGGGACGGTGCCCAGGGACGGTGCCCGGGGACGGTGCCCAGGGACGGTGCCCGGGGACGGTGTTGGCACCACACCGACCACCACGGGACCCGGCCTTTGACCCTCACGTTGCTGACACGTCTTCTCCTGCAGCCTGAGCTGAGTCTGGAGCAGGAAGAGCTGGCGGAAGGGAAGCCCGTCAAAGCCACCAGGAGGACCCACAAGAGGAAGCCGAAGCCCGAGGAGGGGCCGGGGGCGCCGGTGCCCGAGGACGTGGCCTTCAGCGAGTTCTCGGAGAAGGAGCCCACGTTCACCGGCGGCGTGGGGGACGAGACGGACTCCGCCGTGCAGAGCATCCAGCAGGTCAGCCTGCTTCTCGTGCCGGGTGTGGGGAACCCACACGTGCCCTCCCCTGTCCTTCATGCGTGGGCGACGTGGGCGCCCCGTGGGCACCGTGAGCACACGCCATGTTCTTCACTGAGGCGCTCCTCCACCTGAGCGTTGCCCCGTGTGGACATAGACGTCACACTTGTCGCTGTCGGTAGCCGCACAGCGGCCGGCGTGTCAGGAGAATCGGGGGGTCATAAGCGGCCTGGGCTTGTTCCTTCATCGTGGAAGGGGGGCCCAATGCCTCTGCCGACCAGGCGGGGAGAGGGGACCCCGAAAACCAGAGGTGGAGAAGACGGACGCACACGTCCAGCCATCCTGCTCTAGTGGAATCTGCCGACTTGGTCCCCTGCATCTCTCTCACTTAGGGCCCTGAGTCTCTGACCCTTGAGTCATTGATCGGTGTGTGTGTCAGTGTGTGTGTCAGTGTGGGCACCTCTGATCTTAGAGATGGTAACGTTTTGTTTCGTTTTTAAGATTTATTGTTTGGGAGAAGGTGAAAGAGAGAGAGAGAGAGAGAAAGAAGAAGTGGGGAGGGCCCAGAGCAGTCTCCATAGTTGTACGTCATCAGTGGTGACGTGGATTTTAGGTGGGTGTGGGGCCCGTGGGTGGGAACTGAACCTGGGGCCTCCACATGGGGGTGAGAACCTTCACCCTGCAGTTACGAGTTGCCCCACAGTTCTGCACGTGGGGTTTGCACCGGCCAGGGCTGGGGACTGAACCCCAGACCTTGCGGCTGCAAGGCAAGTGCCCAGCCGCTCCCCTAAGGACGGGCGTCTTGATTGGGGACATCCTTGCATCTTCCTGGCCTTGCGTCCCTCTGCGTGAGAGAGAATGCCGCTCTCTGTTACGTGTCAGCTTTTTGTTCATCGCCCTGTTTAGCTTTATTTTGGGGATCTTCGTGGACCTTTAGAGTAGAGCGAATGGACAGTGAAGATTACAGTGTCTGTCTTTCTCATTGTTACTTTTCTCTCTGTTTCCTGCCCAGTGAAATCACCCGTTTCTCAGTTCTACCTAAGGACCTCTGTGATGAGGTCTGTAGCGTGTTTCTCTCTTTCCCGGGCGTTACTGTTTTGGGACGAAGGTAACGTGATTTCCTCTTTTCCTGGAAGAGGCTTTGCACCGCTTCCTCTGTGCATAGGACGGTCCCAGCATTAACGTGGCCTCCGTCCCGCATGTGGCCGGAGAAGCTTCTGCCGTTTTGCAGAGACAGGTAACTCTTGCTGTTGTGTGTGACTTCCAGGTGGTGGTGACGCTGGGTGACCCAAACGTAACCACACCCTCGAGCTCCGTGGGCTTGACCAACATCACCGTGACGCCCATCACCACGGCAGCTGGGACTCAGTTTACCAATCTCCAGCCGGTGGCCGTTGGGCACCTGACCGCCCCGGAGCGCCAGCTGCAGCTGGACAACTCCATCCTGACGGTGACCTTCGACACGGTCAGCGGCTCTGCCATGCTGCACAACCGCCAGAACGACGTCCAGCTGCACGCCCAGCCCGAAGCCGCCAACCCGCAGTCCGTAGCCCACTTCATCAACCTGACCACCCTGGTCAACTCCATCACGCCCCTGGGGAGCCAGCTCAGTGACCAGCACCCGCTCTCGTGGCGGGCGGTGCCCCAGGCCGACGTGCTGCCGCCCGCACAGCCACCGGCGCCCCAGCCGCAGCCGGCACAGCCCCCGGTGCAGACGGAGCAGCAGCAGATGTACAGCTACTGAGCCATGCGGGGAGGAGGGGTACACAGCTGCAGCAGCTGCACAGCTACTGAGCCGCCTGGGGAGGGCTACATGATAACTGCAGATGTACAACTACTCAGCCGCACGGCGGAGGGGTACACGCTGTGCAGCTGCAGATATGCAACTACTCAGCTGCACGGCGGAGGGGTACACGCTGAGCAGCTGCAGATGTACAACTACTGAACCACGTGGCGGAGGGGTACACGCTGAGCAGCTGCGGATGTACAACTACTCAGCCGCACAGCGGAGGGGTACACGCTGAGCAGCTGCAGATGTACAACTACTGAACCACGTGGCGGAGGGGTACACGCTGAGCAGCTGCGGATGTACAACTACTCAGCCGCACAGCGGAGGGGTACACGCTGAGCAGCTGCAGATGTACAACTACTGAGCCACGTGGTGGAGGGGTACACTCTGAGCAGCTGCGGATGTACAACTACTGAACCACATGGTGGAGGGGTACACGCTGAGCAGCTGCGGATGTACAACTACTGAACCACATGGTGGAGGGGTACATGCTGAGCAGCCGTAGATGCACAGCTGCTGAGCCACGCGGTGCAGGACTGGAACAACCTCACACCAGCTTGTTTACTTTTGACATTTGTTTGCTGGATACCAAACCAACACCCCATATGTTGCAATGCGAGGCTGGCCTGGCTGGGGCAGAATTAGCTCCAGACCCCCCTGCAACCAGTAAGGCCGGTTGACTTGATTGGACCGGAGCCCTGGCCCCGCGGTGAACACTAGCGGCTGCAGGCTCAGCCCCAGCCAGGTCCTGAGCCGGGAGTGGGCACGGGGCTGGGGGTTCCGGAAAGCGCAGCTTAAAGAAGTGGGGTCAGAAGGGGCAGGTGCTGTGCAGAGCCTAAGTGGCTGCTTCTATTTTGTCCCGTAGAACTCGGTCAGTGTGTCACACCAGCACCCACAGGCGACGCGGTGCCGCTTCCTCTTGCTTCTGGATTTTGTTTGTGTTTTTTGCAAATGAGCAGGTATTACTTAACGTAACGTGTAAGCTTTGAAATCCAATCTAGTTGAATTTGTTTCACAACTTTGGGCTGACACCGTGCGTGTGTGTGTGTGTGATGCTGTGACAGGTAGCACGTGGCCTTCCAGTGGCCTTCAGTTCACAGCAAGGGGTCACATGCGGTCACTGACTCAGACATATCGTCCTTAGTGATGTGACAGTACGTGAATTGATTTTCAGGATCATTGTTCTTTCTTTTTTGTGTGTGTGTATTCAAGACTCTTGTGGCCATGTTTTGTTGTTTGATCCTGTTTGGGTTTACTTTTTAACATGCTGTCGTTTGCACTGTGGGACTGTCAGTCCGTGCCCAGCTCTGCACAGCCGCCCCAGTGCAAAGGGGCACGTGGCCGTGTGTGCAGCCGGGAAGAGGCCTCTGGCGGTCCCTGCCTGCTGCGGCCCCTCTGGAGGCTTCAGGGTCTCCTGCCATCCACCTGCATTTATTATGACAGAGGCTCAGCCAGAATCCCCTGCTGTGCAGGGGAAGGAATGCACAGTACTTTCTGTCCAAGCAGTAATTCCAAAGGTCAGTGTGTTTCAAGACCAGTTTTCTGCAAACGTGTTGAATACACGTGGCTCTTTACCAAACTGGGAGGGCATAAGTTTTTCTGGAATGCGGACACTGCTGTTTTCACCAGGCGTCCCAAAAGCAGGGCCTTAGAAGCCATACCCGCGATTAACTGCAGGGGCTCCGCTTCCGCACATGTGCGCTCCTGCAGGCACCTCCTTGTAGGTGGTGGGCGGGGCCGGGACGTCAGGGCTGCAGATGCTCAGCCAGGTGGACAGGCCCAGGGCAAGAAGCCTGATTTCGACCCTCCTGATACAGCACTGTCCGAAGTGAGATGATCGATTTGCCTTATTTTGTGCATGACCGCTGCGGGTCCCAGGCCCTACGTGGTTTCGGAGACCGCCTTGAGGAAGGCCTGGCGGGACTCCGTGCTGGGTAGGTGAGGCCGGGGTTTGCTTGAGCGGCCAGTGCGCCTGAGGACGGCTTCTTACGCAAAACGCAGCTTTCTCAGCGCCCCGCTTTACTCTAAATTGCAAGATTTTGCAGTGAGGGCTGGAATTTGTTTTGTGCAATACAGGCCTCCTACGGACTAAGGACGCCGGTCACCCAGGCCACATGCGCAAGGGGCATGAGGTGCCTGTGGTGCACACGGCTCGTTCGGAGACTCCCAGCTCTCGCCTCTCAGTTGAATTAATTGTGGGAGATTGTTTGACTTTTTAACTTATGATAATTATTTTTATGTTATTTATGTACATAATAAACTGCTTTTTATGTAATAGTTTCATCAGAAGAACTTGGGCAAGGGTTGATAGATTTTCTAAAATATTGTCTCCATTCTCCAAATATAAGGAGTCGGGGCACCCATGGAATCATCCAGAATGCCAGGGTGCCTAAGATATTTTTTAAAAATCACTGCAGTTTCTTTTTGCATTTGCAGACTGTTAAGGGCGAATGGCCAAGTAAAGAATGCAAACCTGATTAAACATCTGCTAGCATTTACCTTTGACTCCTCTTCCCTATGAAATAAAGGTCTTTTAAATCACAATTTTATTTTTTTAAAGAAGTTGTTTTTGTGCCTACAGCAAGAATGCATCAAATGTTTTTAAAGAACCTAATTTAGGTTGTGTGGCCCTGATGTACTACCACTGTTTATTTAAATAACAGATGCGTAACAATACTTCTTGTTATAATAAGTGAGAACTAAATAAAAATGGAATTTACTCCTGAGTGTTCTGTGGACGTATTTGGTCTTAATAGGGTTACTGTCAGAGCCAAAATGGGTTCAGGTTGTCTTAAGACAGTTTCTGTGAACTTGCCTTTAAGAAACGGGGGGTCACACATATCATAGAACGTTCTACCCAACCAGAAGTCCTCGACTGGACTGTTCTATGCACACATCGCTGTTCACTGCCAGAAGGTGTTTCTTTTTTTTTTTTTTTTTAATACTTTGCCCAATTATCTCATTTTAAATATATTTTTATTTATTTATTTATTTTTGACACAGAGAGAGAGAGATACAGAGACAGAGAGAGAACTGAACTGGGGGCACTTCCCAGCTCAGCATATGGGGCCGCACAGGCCGGGGCTGGGATTTGATCCCTGGTCTCTGGCGCTGCAAAGTGAGCACTTAACCCACTGAGCCATCCTGGCTTCCCCAGTATTTAATTTTTTAAACAGATCCCAGGTGCACCGCTGTATCCATAGGAGGACATTAGATCAAGCTGTTTGGCCAACCAAGTTCTGTGAATCTGTCTTGCTCATTGCAAATTAGTAAAACAGAAGAGAAATTGTGGGTCCATCCATAGCACTGTGTGGTTCTGGGCTACGTGACGGGGTGAGCCCTGCAGAGCTGGACCCCAGCGCACGGCCCCCTAACCTGAGTGGCAAGCCCCGTGGATGAGGGAGGGGACTGGGCATCCTACGTGCTCTCTGAGCCAGGTGCCACCTCACTGAGTCCCCCAGGAAACTGTTCTGGAGAATTGGGGCGTGAAAGGCAGATTCAGGGACACTTGGTGTGTCCTGAGAACAGCTGTCCTGCGGCCAGGGGCATCTTGGTGAGTCTCCCATCCAGAACCCGTAAAATGCCTGGAGTCCTTAACTTGTGCGCTGAGGTCTCAGCAGCTTTCACGGGGGTTACAAAGGAGATGCACATAGCACTGTTGCAAATCGTACACCAAGAGAACAGACACAGAACAGATAAGTAGCCAGAGAGGGGAACACTTAATCCCAGCATTTCTTAGGGCCGGTGGTCTGGAAGGCTCTCTTACTGATCCAACATTAAATTGTGTCTTCCGACGTGTTAGGGACGGTCATTTTAAAGTTACGCGACACCTGAGGTGTCATCTGAGAGCTTTGTCTTGGGCACCCGAGTCCTATTTTCCGTAGCGTCAGGTAGCAGCCCATTCTGCCAGGGAGGAAGCCGCCTTCTGTTCACACTCACCAGATCCTGAGCCCCTTCTGGGTGGGCAGCGCCAGCGGGGGTCTCGGCAGGAAGCTGCGCTGTCGGAGTCTCCGCGGGAAGCAGTGGCGGTGGTACGCACGCCGCCTCTTTGTGGCCTCAGGTGACCGCCTTGTGCTTTGCTCTGCTCACAGCATCATATGTGATGAAAAGCCCACAGGTTGCCCGCCTGGGAGAAGTCCTTAGGCGTGAAAAATGCCGACAGGAAGGGCGGGGTGGGTGCCCCGGCCCCGGCTGCTTCATCAATGTTTCATGTCCAGGACAGGCCAACGGTCTTACCCGTGCGGTGCTGCAGTCCGCAGTTATCCGGAAGTGGCCTTGGGTGGCCTGGACAAAGCTGCTGGGACCATCCCTGCTCCTGGGAGCGCCCGCTCCCTGCACCTGGGACTGGGGATTCCTACCTCTCACCCGGCCGTGTGCCCTGCCCCGCCGCAGTGTGTAGGCTGTGCCTTCGAGTTGCTGGGGACAGCCCCTGCCAGGTGACATTCCCAGTCCTGTCTGTCCCCTTGTGAGTGCAGGGAAGGGAACAGCAAGCCAGCCCAGAACAGCTGTGGCAATCACCTCTGAAGAGGGTATCCTGGAAATACGCTTCAAAGTGCCCTGCGGGCAGTTAGGGTTTTGTTGGAAACAGGCTGCGTATATCCAAGCAGTTGACGTGAAGACTCTTTGATACTACATTATGCTTTTACTGCATAATCCAGACATCCAGGGGGCTGCTTGCAGAGGCTTCTGTTTTGTTTGGCAAATGGAAGAGTTTAAATCTTGAACTGAAACACCGTGTTGTTTTAACGTTTCTACCGATGTCTTTCAGTGAGCCGTACGAGCTGTATGCGCTACAGTGGGGTTTGTGCGCCTCGTCTCTCAGACTGGCCCTTCCCTCGTGGTTTCTGTGAAAACGAGGAAGCCTCAGACAAGTGGCAAGACAGACAAAGGCAGTCGGGGTGGGCTGTGAGTCGGGGAACGTTGGTTGTAAGCATGAGAACCACACACGTGCCGGGTGTTGAATGCTTAGCTGCAACACGAGTCTTCTGCTTTCCTGAAGAAAAGTCGGTGAGTGGCTTTTAAGTAACAGAATCTAAAGACTCCAAGCAGAGCGTACAGGGCCCTCTGGCCCAAGAAGGGGGCACGCCTTCCAGCCGCCTGCGCCTGGTGCGTCCCCTGTGACCATTCGCCCAGTTCATGTGCGCGGCTCCCTTCTCACGCGTGGGCCGCGCTCTGCCCGTGGAGCCGGCGCTGGAATTGCATGCGGACACCTGCTGGCTGCCCACAGAACCATTTCCACGGAGAGTGGAAGTCTTTGAAGATGTGGGAAGATGGGAACCTCTTGAAACGTCATCCATATATTTCAAGTGTTAAGGCTAGCTTATTTAATGTAAATGACAATTTAAAAGGATCAGTGAATAATGTACTGTATTGGTGCATAAGTTGTAACAAGTGCCACACGGATGATGTTAGTGATCAGGGAGAAGGGGAACGCTGGGGAGGTTTCCTATCAGCCTAACGTGGCTCTGAAACGCAGTCTATTAATTTTGTTAAAAGACAGTAGTGTTATGTGTGTCATGTATTACAGATGCATATACAAAATACTTGTATATCTAAGTACAAAATGTATATATAATAATCGCCTTTTAATAAAATGTATGTATGTGTGCATATGTGCATAGATGTGTATAGTTGAGTGTGAAAGGTTTTTCCCTTTCCCTTCTCTTTCCTAGTTGTTTTTGTTCTCAGCCTATTTCCCACTAGGAGTGACTTTCAAATGTGCACGTTTTGGGGAAGCCAGGAGGGCTCAGTGGGTTAGGTGCTCACTTTGCAGCGCCGGGGACCAGGGATCGAATCCCGGCTCTGGCCCGTGCGGAACCATATGCTGAGCTGGGAGCTCCCCTAGTTCAGTTCTCTCTCTGTCTCTCTATCTCTCTCTCTCTCTCCCTCTCTGTCAAAAATAAATAAATAAATAAATAAATAAATAAATATGCTTAAAAAAAAAATGTGCATGTTTTACAGCTACTTGGGAGAGCTCCGCTCTGCTGTTGGTCAGGCCAATGGATGCACATTCGGTTCATGTGTCGTATTTTATTTCTGATATTTAGGATTTGGTTTTTTTTTAGTTAATTGTTTTATAACTATGTAAAATATTCACATGGTTCTAAAGACAAATGTGTAAAACAAGGCACTTACAGGGAAGCTGTGTCTTCATCCCAAGTCCTTCCACTCCCCGTCCCTGTAGGTACCTCCCAAATTCTTACGGTTATTCCCCCAATGCTTACTTATAAAAATAGAAGCAGATCAGATAGAGGATAAGTAGAAAGAAAGAGAGAGAGACCATAGACAAATAGATAATAGATAGATAGATAACAGATAGGTAGAGATAGATGATGATAGGTGATAATTAGATAAATTAGATACATGATAGATGATAGATAGATAGATGATTGATAGATGAGTGATAGATGATAGATAGGTAGATAGATGATAGACGATAGATGATAGATAGTATAGGTAAGCAGGTGCATGATAGATAGATGATAGGTAGATAGATAATGGATAGATGATAGTAGGTAGATGACAGATGGTAGATAGATGGACAGACACACAGCTGCCTATTTCCCACCTGTCTTGGGTAAACAGAAATGCATACTGTACTCCCCCCACCTTGTTCTCCCCACAGAGGCCTCTGTGGTCACTGCAGAGCCCTGTGTAGATGGCCCTCCTCCCTTTTCATGGCTGCGTAGTACTCCTCCCTGTGGATGAGTGATGGTAACACACTCCGGGCCCTATGGGTGGGCATTTGGGTTGCTTCCAATCTTTTGCTTTGACAAATTGTATAACGTGGGTTCATTATGTCAGTGCCTGCCATTGAGTGGCACTTGATCCTACTATTCTTGTCTGCTTCAGGGAGAAGAGATGGCAGATCAGATGTTTTCATGAAAGCCCATAAAGACATGCAGACACCATCCTGAGGACACATTAGCTTATTTTTTTTTTTTAAGATTTATTTATTGTTTTTGACAGAGAGAGAGAGAGACAGAGAGAAGGGGGAGGGCCCCAAACAGTCTCCATAGTTGCACATCATTGGTTTTTCCACATAGTTTCATTCCACAGGTAGACGCAGGGCTGCACAGGGCAGGACCTGGGCCAGGGTCTCACCCCGGTGAGAACTGAACTGGGGGCACTCCCCAGCTCAGCACATGGGTCCACACGGGCTGGGGCTGGGATTCAATCCTCGGTCCCCCGGGGCTGCAAAGTGAGTGCCTAACCCACTGGGCCATCCCGGCTTCCCCATGTTAGCTTATTTAATCCCCACAACTGTGTGAGGTAGGGCCCCTCGGTTCACCTTCCTCATCCCACAGAAGGGGAAACTGAGGCAAGAGAGTCCGGTGACCCACAAGACGGGTAGCCAGGAGCGCCCTGCGGTCCCGGTCTGCTCAGTCAGGGAGGGGGCCTGGGAGGGCGGAGCCTGCTGTGCCGAGGGCGGGGCCTGGCACGGTGCACAGCAAATATTTGTGGCATGAGCTGTGGTTGGGAGTTGGCTGGCTCACCTGCAGGTACAGCCACCCTGACGCGCCAGCGGCCACGGCTGCAGTTCCCACGCTCGGCCCCCAGGTGGCAGCGGCCGCCTCGGGGAACCACTCCCTTGAGAACTTGGCAAAGCCAGCGGGGTGTGTGTGAGAAATACCCCAGGAGAATTCCTTTCCAAATAGACATCTTAGGGAGAAAAGTCTTGGCTGCTGAGGTCTGATCTGCAGCAGCGATAGGAGGGACCCCGCTGGCAGGGCGGTGGGCAGGCGGGTGCGCAGTCCTGCGGGAGGCAGGGGCAGCCTGGGGGGCACGGGGCTGGCAGGAGGAAGGAGCGAAAGCGGACCCCTCGACCTGCCTGGAGCAACCTCCACGCGCCTCCTTGTAAGATGCGTCCACTGCAGCGGGTCAGCTTCGGAAAGACCAGACGGGAGGCCGCCTTGCTTGTGTCTGGGGGCCGTCCAGACAGGTGGCCGCCTGCTCTGTCTCTGCAGCCACTGGCCTTGAAGGCAGCCTCAGCCCTCGTGGTGGTGGCTTAGAAATGGCGTTTAAAGCCACCAAAGAAAATATCAACCACAAAACAGCCTGCCGAAAGGACGAGTCTCCCCTCCTTGCCCTGCACCCCGCGGCCTTGGCCGGCTTCGTGGGGAGCTGCCCTAACGTCCCCTCTTTGTAAGGACAGTCACACTGGAGTAGCTCCCCGCCCGCCCTGGGCCTCATCTTACCCCAATCATTTGCACAGACCCCATTTCCAAATAAGGTCACGTTTACAGGTCCTGGGGGCGGGGGGGTACCTGCAGCATGTCTTTTGGGGGACACAGTTCGGCGCATAACAATGGGCCTCACCAGGTCCTTCCCGACCGCCCCCGGGGGACTCAGGGGAGTCTTGGGGGTCCCCCTCCATATCATTCCTTTCCTTACCTCCATCCTCTGTTCTGCAGGATAGTCTGCTGACGGGGCTGCCAAGGCCCTGGGAACATCTTGAAGACCCCACAGGAGACTCGCAGCTGTAAGACGACCCTGACAAGATGGCTGATGCTCCCCCCGGGGAGCTAATGAGACACTCTGGTCATTCTTGCTGCCCTATGTTTGCAGCTGTGTCCCCCCCGGGCCAGGAGGGACTCCATGGGGTTGGCTACACCATGCATTGCCCAGTCTCAGTGCTCGTCCTTGGCCTTGGGCCCAGACCCCACGGCCCCCACCCCCTAGCGGAACCGTGAACCCCCGCTGGGCGTTCTCCCGCATTTCTGCCGGGTGTGTCGTGCAGCGCGCAGCGGTGGGGGCTGCCAGCACCCCCTGCCCAAGGCTGTGCGTGCCTGGCGAGAGGGCCCCAGTGACTGTTCCCAGCTTCCCCCGAGTGGCGGCAGAGCTAAGCCAGGGCGGCCACTCACGCTCTGGTCCCTGAGCCCTCTGACCTTGGGCTCTGCCAATGGCTTTTTAGTCAGCTCTCCTGTCAGAAAACGTCCCGGAATAGGTTCCAGCTGTGGAAGGAGCTGCGTGGTGTGTTTCTGGACCACCCACCCCACCCCACCCTCCCGGGCGTCACCCCAGCCTTAGGTAAGATGGGCTCAGCCCCATTAACGACACCGGGTCTGATCCTGCTCTTCAAAACCGGGAGTGGACAGCTGTTCTCAACTCCAAGCTCCGGGCCCACGATGGGAAATAAAAGGGCTTTTCGGGACGTGCGTGGGGGTGAGGACAAAGCCCCTCCCTCGCGCCGCGGGCCCTGGACGACTAGTTTAAAGCGGGCAGGCAGCCGCTTACCCCTCACTGAGCCTGGGTTCCCTTTCATAAATCAGCATGGTGGCTGGACCCTGGTCAGGGACATTGGAGATCGCTGGCCCAGAAAATGCGTGCTGTTCTCCTTGCAGCCCCTTGTCCGTGTCTCCAAAGCATGAAAGCTGGGTTTCAAGGCTTCCGCGTCTCCTCTTCCCTCCGTGGGCTTTGTCACGATAACGTGCACTGAGACGAAACTGGCTCGGCACTGGGACGGCGCTGGTACTGCACTGGGGAGAGATCTTAAGGGCCCTGCTGGGTGACATTGTCATGGGTGGCACCTGGGGGTGGTCTGTCTCCTCTTCCTCCAGTCTTCACAGTAGCACGACAAGGCTACCTGCAGCTTGTGTCATCATTTGAGAACTTGAGGGTCGTGATTTAATGGGCTCGTGGGTCTTGCGATTCCAACCGGCCAGCACGTATCCCATTGAGAGTGGCTGTGAGGGCAAAGAACTCCCCTCAGGTGTTTTTTTTTGGGGGGGGGGGTGCTAGATATTTGCAAGATTATTGGGAAAGACAGTTGATTACAAACAGAGAGAGAGAGAGGAGGAAGAAACCATGCATGGGTGGACCGCTTAAGAACATACTTAAGCATTACATTAACAATGAATTTAACTCAGCATATACTTATGACCACAGTCACCAGGCTATGTGCTGGGCGCCCCAGGGCAGCCCCGAGGACTCACAGGAGTGCAGCAGGATTGTTCAGACTTTGGAGAGAACCGGTGAAATCTCTCAGAAACCACGGGAAAAGCTAACCCGGGGGAATTCACGCTTCCAGCGTTAGATTGTGCTATATTTCCTTTGATGACGGTCTATCTTTGCAAAGTCAGGCTTTGGGCGATTGCTGTCATCAGAAGCAATTACTGTGTGAAAATCAGTGTGGGCTGAGAACCAAGGGTGGCAGGGTCCAGATCGATTCCCAGGTTTGAGAAGTTGTGCAGTGCTCAACAGGCACAACCATCCCATCAGTACATAGCTGTGCTTATTTAAGAGGGGGATCAACTTCCTCTTCAATTTGTGTGGGTTATTTAAAACAACAGCCACTAAAATTGTTAGAACATAAATAGTTAAAAAAAAATTGAAGTGAAAATCACATCACATAAAATTAATCTTTTTAAAAATTGTGGTGAAATACACGTAATATACAATTGACCATTTTAGCCATTTTTTTAAGTGGACAATTCAGTGGCATTTAGTACATTGACAATGTTGTATGACCACTACTGCTATCTAATTCCCAAATATTGTCACCACCCCAAAAGGGAACCCATGCCCACTAAGCAGCTGCCCCATACTCTTCCCTCCCTCACCCCCACGTCCTGGTAACTACTACCCTGCTTTCTGTCTCTGGATTTGCCTGTTCTGGAAATTTCATGTAAATGAACTCATAGAACATTGGCGTTTTGTGTCTGGCTTCTGTCACTTGTCATGATGTTTTCAAGGTCATCCATGTTGTGGCACGTGTTGGTACTGTATTCCTTTTCATGGCTGAATAATATTCCATTGTATGGACGTACCACTTTTTGCTTACCCATGTGCCCATCACTGGACACTTAGGTTGTCTCAACTTTTGCTTGATTGTGAATCATATGCTGCTGTAAACATTCATGTGCAAGTTTTTGTTTGAAGTCCTGTTTTCAGTTCTTTGGGGTGTATACCTATGAGCAACATTGCGAGATCATATCATACGGTAAATATGCTTAACTTTTTGAGGAACTGCTTTCTGGTTTTCCATAAATATATTTTAAATCGTTTGGTTCTAACTAATTAGGCTGACCTGACATCCCATTTTAAAGGGGACAGAAAACAACGGTACTGCCCCAATTCCATCGGTACATTGGTCAACCCGGTGTCAGTAGGCTGTCCATACGTCCTGTTGGAAACGGTACAGTACCGTTGTTTTCTGTCCCCTTTAAAACGGGACGTCTGGCCAGCCTGTAACTAACTTAATAAAAGGCATTGTTGGGCATTCCCCTGGGCTGGGGACACTGTAGAACGATGACTGAGAAACGAAAAGGCGTCTGCGGGGAAGGAGTTTGGGAACCTGACTTAGGGACGCTTGCTGTACCGCTCAGGCACCAGCAGGGGCGCCGTTGAGGCAACCCAAGCCGGACTCACCTGCAGGGAACTGAACCACCGAGGGTAGGGGGAGTCCGCGGAGGGCGCGGCATGGAGTTGCAGATGGGTGCCCTTGTAGATGTGTCACCTCGAACGGCCTGGGGGATGAACAGGAGTCTTTGGTGAGTAGGGGGAAACTGAGGCAGTGGCCTGGACGAGGTCACCTGGGGATAAAGAGGAGAGCAGCCAGGGAGGGAGCAGACGGCCTGGCTTTTAGGAGCCCTAACATCTCAGATCAGGAGCGCAGGGCGAGGGCGCAGGACTGCAGACAGGTGTGCAGGTGCACAAGCGGCTGCTGCACGTTCTCTTGCACGAGAGCCCCAGCCTCCAGACGCCGAGTCCCCAGGGCAAGCACACGACCTGGGGGGACGCACGTGGGACCGCGGGGGTCGGAGGAGGCATCGCTGAGCGGGGAGGTTCGTCTGCAAGAAAATGCGTCCTTGAGGATGGCTAGAGGTTGCAGCCTCCACCGCACCCGCTTCGCCCAAGTCCCTTTCCCAGAATTAATGAGGGCCGACTCGCAGCCCTGAACAAGTTATGTTCTCTTAGCAAATAACATTCAAATCATTCAAGGAATTCTCGAAAGTGGCCCTGCAAGTGGCAGCAAGAGTCGTCCTTGCAGAAGAGCGAGGCCTCCTTTAGGGAGGAGCCTGCC
>PVKE010008649.1:0-47267 GCA_004027555.1 Craseonycteris thonglongyai
CAAATGATAAGTTTTATGCTATGCATATATTGTATAGTTAGTAACAAGGGGCGGGGGGAGCACTTGTATCCATCTGCCTGTGGGTGTTACAAAGTGAGATGAGAAAGGCATCTGGAGGCTGTACAGCTCATCCAGATGGGTCCAGGCAGGGCAGCGAGGGGCGGAGCCAGGACTGAAAATGAAACCTCCTGACTCCCTGAGCCCAGGGTGCAAACAGCAATTACTAATCACAGCTTTTCCACCAGGATCTCACTAAGGGTAACTAGTAATAAGAACTGGGGTCCTTAAAAAGGAAAGGGGCAAGAACAGAGAAAACAGGAGAAGAGGGGAGTGGGAGGGCAGCATGCACTGGCTCAGAGTTCAAGGTGACTTAGCCCCTCCCCACTGCTCTGGACTCACCAGCTCCACTGGAGGGAGGGGGCCAAACTAGCACACCCCTTCCAGGCTCAGGCTTGTAGCCAAGTGCCAGCCTGACCTTCCTGCAATATTTCCAGTGCACTGAGGCAGAAAGGAAAACATCAGCCATCAGCTTCTCTTTTTGAGACCAATTGTGAGCAGGGGACTCAAGCCCCCAACCATATGCTCAAAGCTCAGAGCAGGCATAGGAGCCCACCCAGGAGAGCCTAGGGTGCCATCTCCTGAGGGTACAGGACCTCTGGAAAGTCATAGCAACACACACATGATGTAATGTAGAATTATATACCTGGGACTATGTAATTTTTACCAACCAATGTCACCCCAATAAATTTACCAACTAATAAAAAAAAAAAGTCACATCTTACGGTCTGCAAAGGCCAGGGCATCCCTCCACAGTTGCCCAAGCCCGCAAGCTTCTCTGGGACCTGTGGAAATAGCATCGCCTTCTTGGAAGGCATAGTGGCAGGACAAGAGGAAGAGGCTGCAATCCAGTGCAGGACACAGCCCAGGCAGCCTCAGGATTCAGGCCAAGTTCACCCACCACAACTCAGAAAGTGGCGGGCAAGGCAAGACAGTGAGCGGCTACCAGTGAAGAATTGGAGAGGGGGCTTAAAGGCAGATCCAAGCCTGCCCAGCTGCTGCTGTCCCTGCCATGGTGGAAGAGGGGTCATCTGTGGGGGCCCTCTGGGGCCAGGAAATAGGGTGAGAGATGCTAAGCCTCGCCTCCAAAGTACACTTCCCGCTGTACTGCCCCAGGTCTCACCTGTTTCCCAGGTTAGGGATGCCGATCAACTGGATGAAATAGATCCCTATCTGACAGAAAAACACAAAGAAGAACACGAAGAAGCTGAAAGAGTTGTCGGACCTATGGAGAGAGGGAAACCAGAAGTCATAAGAGGGCTTAGGACTCATTCCTCAGCATCCTCACTGGGAACCAGGATGCAGGACTGGAGAGTAGACAGAACTCCAGGGGACCAGCCACTGTCCATAAGGCCACACACAGTGAAAGCCCGAACTGTATTCAGAAAGGTCTTGCCTTTCACTGCCTTCCAATTTAAGGGGTCATTGCTTGACCTCTTCCTCAAAGAGCTAATAAAGTTGCTTACCCAAAGGACAACATAAAAGGCTTAATAGTCCATCTCCTGGAGTATTTATTTGTATTCCATTAACAGGAAAAAAAATCTAAGGCACACGTATAAACCTCTAATAATAAAACTGTACACCTGGGTGGCAGAAAAGGTATCTAGGAAGTAGAGAACACTAGACAAAACTGGTGTCTTGAGTACCCCCATCTCCATGTCTTTGAGGGATAGAACATGGAAAGTTCAGGTCCTGCCAGCTAAGTGCATCGGGGTGGGGTTCAGCCACTGCCCTGTCCCATCTTTCTGGGGCCCACTGGGCTCCTAGCCGTGAAAGCATCAGCTCTGAGGCACAATTCCAAAAGCCCTCAGCATCTATGCAGTGGATTCATTATTTCACCCGGTCAAATACTAGCACTCAGAGATGCTCAAGTTACTAGAGAGGTAGGGGAGGGGTGTAAGTGAGCCTGGAGAAATAAACCATTGAGAGTGTATCTCAGAGTCCGGCTCTATCAGAGAAGTATACCCTAGAACCAAAGGGATTAACCAAGTCCCTTCCCTCCTCCCTAGGGGTGTCCAGTCTTTTGGCTTCCTTGGGCCACACTGGAAGAACTGTCTTGGGCCTCATAAAATACACTAACACTAATGATAGCTGAAGAGCTAAAAAAAATTGCAAAAAAATCTCATGTTTTAAGAAAGTTTACAAATTTGTACTGGGCCACATTCAAAGCCATCCTGGGCCGCATGCAGCTTATGGGCTGCAGGTTGGACAAGCTTGCTCTTCCCGGGACTGAAATCCTACTGACCGTGTGCCGTGGGAGGGCAAGTAAGGCTCCTGCTTCCCTCGCAAGGCCTCCCGGCCTGGTTCAAGGACAGTAACAGAGCAGGCCTTAGCTACCACTAAGGAGAATGATTCCTGACCCCTGCCTGCTCTGGCTGTGGGTGGGAATGGGAATTGAATTTCCCACCATTCTATTCTGCTCTGACTGGGATGGGGCCCCAGGGCTCATGGCCCTTGGCCTGCTACCTGGAATGCCAGCCATAAACTCCCCGCTTACCTCAGCCCCACTCACCTGAAGGCCTTATAGATGGGTCGGTACCAACAAAGGAAGGCACAAGGGGTGAAGATCACAAACCACAGGATTGAGAGGCCAAAGTCCACACCCTTGTTGCTGTTGACTAAGAACCAGGCCAGGCAGGCAAGCAGGTTCAGAAACAGAGTCACTGAGTGCACTGCAGAGGAGGGGGAGAGATGCAGGCTGGTGCCACGATGCTGAAGGGCTCCCAGACAACATGGCAACCCCCCAGAGGAAGATGAGGTGCATGCTATAAGGGCAGCTGCAGCGAGAGGAAAGGACCTCCACCTGTATACAGGCAGGTTTAGCTTCCTGTTTTTTTGGGACCAACCCAAGCTCCTAAGAAGTAATGGGACAGCCCACCAGGTATTTGAGGGATGATGCTGGAAGGGAAGCAGACCCAAGGACTGATCCCTGGGGAATGAAATCTTTCTCTCAGCAACTCTTTTCCTTGCCCCTGGATGACCCACAGGGGTACAACAAGGGGTCTTTTATCCTGACTCCTAGGAGCCCAGGGGCCTGTGGAGTTCAGCCACTGCCCTGTCCCGTCTTCCTAGAGCCCACTGGGCTCCTAGCCCTGAAAGCATTGGCTCTGAGGCACAATTCCAAAAGCCCTCGGCATCTACACGGTATGTTCATTAATGTCCACAGTACCTATTCAACCAGTCAAATATTGGCACTCAGAAATTCTCCTTTACCTAAGGAGGGCCTTAAGAGTAATGAGCTCTGCAGAAACTCAGAAGCCTCCGGCTAGTCCCACCCACTTGATGCATGGTCTGGACTAGCCCTCGAGGGGCGGGTCGCAGGACAGGGAGCAAACCGTGGAGGGCAAGTTATGTGGGCAGGTCTCCCGCAGCCTGGCCAGCACAGAGGAACGCTGGAGTCTGCCAGGGAGGAATAGCTAGAGTACCGATAGGACTCTTGAGACACACGCCACATTTCAACCTTGAGCTCAAAGAGGCAGGAGCGGGACTCACACATCCAGAGATAGTAGAGCATCTTGCATATCCGCTGGTAGTCAGCAGGGATCTCTGTGGAGAAATCCTGATAGAAGCAGGGCTTGACAGGGCACCACAAGGGGAGGGGCGGCCAGTTGTTCTCTCTCACTGTGTGGAAAGAGATGGCGAGATGAGGCGCAGGCTCAGCAGCAGCAAGGCAGAGCCCAGTGTATGGGCCACACCAGGGCTCCCAGGAAGCAGGGCTCAGGGTCTTCCTGGATATGGGTAGGATGGGAAAAGGATGATGGGACACAAATATCCACAAGCTCACTCCAAGATAATGGACCCCAAATGCACTGGGAAACACCGAGCTGAAGAGCCTAAGTGATAATTTTTATGAACAGCAGCCCAAAAGCACGAAATGGTGGGACCAGTGCCCCGGCTCGACACAAGAATTTTAGAGCTGGGAAGGAGTGCAGAAAGAACCTGCATCCATTAGGATTGCAGGTCTCGCGATGTCCCCCTTCCTGCTCTCCCTAGGACCAGCACTGCTCTAAGATGATCCAGAGATCACGGAGGTGTGAGGCTGCCTCAGGAACGCAGAGGCTCAGGGACCTGCTGCACCCGGCTGGTGACCAGGGCCCTGCTGGCCTTCCGTACCATGTAAGTTGGCTACCGTGTTCTGCAGCTCCCGCTCCTTGCGCTCCAGCTCAGCTGCTTTTCTGTCCAGCTCTTCCTGCTGCCGCAGCAGGCTTGCCTGGGCTGCAGAGGCCACAGCCTGGAGCAGAGAGGGGACATGAGGGGCAACAGGTCATGAGACACAGAGGGGCAGTGTCAGCCTGACAGGAAGTCAGGGGGGCCATGCCCCATGCAAGGGAGCCAACTGGGAGCCCCAACAGCCGTCCCAGCCCCATGGTGTCTTAGGTACCTGAGACTACCTATCAGAGAGAGGCCAAAGTGACCTGTACCCCACTGCCCCTCTGCCACCTCTGGCCCCTCCGCCATTCAGGACCCTCCTCTTCCCTTCATTCTGAAGCAGGAGATAGGAGAACCACCCCCTATATAGGAGTCCAGGCAAAGCTGACTTACAGTGACCTCTGGGGTGATATCAAAGGAAAAAGGCCTCACAGGAGACTGCCTTGTAGCCAGGAACCCAAAGACCAAAGCCTCAATCACAGAGCCTGGAGGAGGTGTGTGTGAAGTGAACAGCAAAGCCTGCTCGCAGTGAGTGGGGAAGGGAGGCACTGGAGGTCACAGGTGTACCTGGAGCTTGAGGTAAATCTATATCTAAGCATCTCCCATACTCAGCTCCCAGGAGCTGCCCCGTGAGGTCCAACTCCACTGCTACCACTACACCCCAGGACAGCCCTTAGCGCTGGCTCTGCTCTGCCTGGCTTTCATGGCACACAGTCCAAGCTTTATCCCCTTTCCAGGCAGCTAGGGGACTGAATGTGACACTGAGCAGAGCTGGACCTGGGGGTCAGGCCACCGCCCTGCTCCTGCTTGTACTGCAGCTGTTGGGGATCAGTTCCTCCTGAAGTCTAAAGTTGTTTTAGGGAACAAATATCAAACTGATCATCAGATGACAGGCCAGACATGTGTGTATATACATACATGTGTGTTTTCTCTCTCCCTCTCTCTCTCTCTCTCTCCTAAAAGCTAAGGCTGCCTTCAAAGAGGTACATTTTGGATAACGGGGGCAGAAGCAGGACCAGAATTGACCAGACTGAGGGTCTTAGCCTCTTCTCCCCAAGTCTGACTTTAAGCAGGTTCCAGGTCCCACCACCACCTAGTTGAACTAAAAATGTCTCCTCTGCTTCTAGGCCTGGCCGTACAGGATTCTAGGGCTGTGGATGGGGCCCAGGGGCCCTGGCAGGGACAACATTTTCAGACCAAGTCCAGCCAGATGACAGGAGCGGCCTGAGGCCCACTAGAGTACAAAGCCCAGCTTGGGCAGGCTGTAGGCACCTTGCCCTCACTCTCGCTCACCTACGCTTTGCCTACCTTTGGAAGCTTTTGCATGTAACTGTTTCTGAGAACACTATCTCCTCCTAGCAGCATCTGCCTCTCTGAGAGCTCACTCACTGCCAGGAATCTGGGAGGCAAGAACTTGCTGGCCTATCTAAGCAGGAGCTACAACATACTACTCCAGTGTGGGTCATGCTCACTGGGGACAGCGAGGAGCATGGGGTAGGAAAGTAAGACAAGGAAGTGGAGAGTTGGGCACCAAGCAGACAAGATGCACAGTATCTGGTGAAGGGACAAAGGAAAATAGGAATAAATGAGGTTTTTTAAAAAAAAAAAAAAGGCAGATTGTGGGCCTGGAGTAAGAGAGAAAGGACCAAAAGTGCCAAGGATCTGGAGTGGCATAACATGGGCAATGTCCTGTCTGAAGACATCCAGGAGCCCAGCCTAGTGAGCAGGGCTTGTTTCTTCATGCTGCCCGATGGACAGGGGTGGGGGGCAGGGTGGGGGGTGAGGGCACATGTGAGCAGATCCTCAATGTGCAAATGACCAGCTCCAAAGAGCTGATCAAGAGGGCCCTTGAAGGGGAGTCAGGAATTAGGGCCCTCTGCCCACCTTCCAACCGCAGGACTCAGCTACTGGTCTGGGTGCTCTCCTTTCTGGAAAGGAGAGGCAACAGGAATCTTTGTCAACAGTACCTGGGGGGTTGGCTGGGTTGGTTCAACTGAGGTTTGCAGAACCGCTGGCTGTGAGGGCCCAGGGAGGTGGGCGACAGGAACCGTTGTTGTTGCATTTGTCTGCATGGGACAGATCAAAAGAGTGAGGTGAGTGGACTCTGCCAGTTGGCCATATAGGGCAAGCCCACAGCAGGGGAAGTGATGTGTC
This sequence comes from Craseonycteris thonglongyai, assembly GCA_004027555.1. Classification (NCBI taxonomy): domain Eukaryota; kingdom Metazoa; phylum Chordata; class Mammalia; order Chiroptera; family Craseonycteridae; genus Craseonycteris; species Craseonycteris thonglongyai. Next base: position 6,361 of record PVKE010008649.1, read on the forward strand.
CCTGCCTGTGAGGGGCACCCCCTCTGGGTCTCCCTCTGCAGCTTGTTAGCCGACAAGTCTCAGGCTCTGGGCAGTGTGATGCCTGACCCAGTAGCCCTGGCCTCTTATGGATCCAGAGCACCTGGCACTGTCCTGTCCTCTTCAGGAAGGGCCGAGACTATGGACCCCAAGGAGACAATTGTTGACTTCCTCACCTTATCCCAACCCCCCAAGTTCACGTTAAGACTATCCCTTGGAGGACAGCAGCTCCCAGTGCACGCTGTCTCTGCCAAGGTCCTTGCCCCAAAGACCCCGGGGACTCAGAAAGAGGCATGCTCACCAACCTCTGAGAAGGGATTGAACTCAGCCAGGCCACCTTGGGGCGCATTGGTCAGCTGGGTCACAGACGGATCCTAACAAGGTGAAAAATAGCCATTAGGTGCTGAGGAGAAGAGAAGACCTTGGTGACAGGGAGAGCAGCACCATCTCAGGGCCAGCAGGCAATCCCAGGGAGGCCTGGCTAAAGTGAGGCTGCTGTGGGCCCCTCGCAGTGCCGTGCACAGCCTCTCCTGAAGGCTCCTGTGCCCGACCCCGGCCACACCCAAGCTGTAATCTCTTCCCTTTCAGCCCAGATGACTTTCCCGAAGAGACACAAACCAAACTTTACTCTCCGAGGCCTGGGGATTGACACGGCACATGTTCTTGTTCGTGCCCTTTATAGATTCACAATGGTTCATAGGTTTACCTCCAAGAAGTTGGGGCTTGGGGTGGGTGATGGGGGGCATGGTGAATGGGGTGGCCTGGGTGGAGACGTTTTACTTCATAACCTTTCTGTACTGTTTATTATTTTGCACAAAGCCCTGATTCCTCTTATTTTGTAAAGGACAGCTCAAGGTTCTGGAACAAAAACATGCTGCTGGCTGCCTGTGCTGGTTTGATTAACTCATGCAGATTTGCTAGGAATAGAGATGTAAAGGGCTCAGATAAAAAGCCAGGAAAATGATTTTGGTTGTTGTTATCTGGACTTTTTTCAAAAAATGCAAAAACGCCCTCAGAACACAGCCTTTTCCTAAGTTTTTAGTCTCCCCTTCCCCAGCTGATCGCTGCCAGGCCAGCCCTTGTGGCTCAGGGCCTGCACAGGACTCCCTGTCATCCTCTTCACCTGAGGGCCTGAGGCCGGCCTGTCTTCATCCTGCCCTCACCCAACAGAGCTCCCGCACACCCCGTCTTCCCCATACGAAACAGGCAAGTAGGCATGGGGCTCAGGTCTGGCAGCTGTGAAGGGTGGGCAGACTGCCACTGGCCTCTGCCACGGCCTATCACAGTCCTCACTCAGGGCCCTGTCTGCACTCCCCACCCCCTACCCCGCCCCTCACTACTCATGCAAATGCTCTAGTCCTTCTAGCCGAGCCTCACCTCCACAGGAAGCCCAACAGGTTGGGTTCTTAAACATTAAGTTCTTAAACATTCTTAAACATTGGGTTCTTTAACATTAGATAGATCCCCAGAGAACCCCTTCAATCTCTGCGGAAACAGACACTCGTCATGGTGCAGTACTTCGGTCTCTAGACATGAGCTGGCTCCCTATTCTAAACATTTATAGAGCTAGGGTTCTAACCCTTTCACATGTATAAACTCTCACCTTCCCAGCTGGGCCACCAGTTCCTAGAGGGCAAGACTGTGTCTGACAGGTCCCAGGGCCTAGCTCTGAGTGGCACACAGCCCCAGCTCACTTCCTGTCTCTGGTTGTACCTCACTCTAGTCTGCACCCTCACCCACTCTCCCCTGCAAAGAAGCTATGTGGCTGTATCTTTTTTGCTGGAACCATTCCTGCCTGCTGGCTCCTGCAACTTGGACAAAGTGACAAGGTGAGGTTTAAAAGCCACATGGAGCTGGAGGAACTGGCCTTGAGGTTGTTTTTTGGGTGAACAACTAGCAGATTTCTCCCAGAATTAGTGGGCTGGCTTCCTGCAAGAAAGATTCAGACTCAGTATCTGTTCCCTTTTAGACTGAGCAGACACTAAGCCACAGTGGAGTGAAGGAGCTGAAGTCACTGAAATCAGATCCACCATCCAAGGAACTGGTTACTCAAGTCTGACTCACTATAGGACAGAGAACAGAAGGGCAGCTCTGGTAGCAGTTTCAGGTGCTGGCAGACAGCTGGCCAAGTGCACATTTAAGAAGCAACCTCCAGTCCCATGAAGAGGTGTCATTTCCTTTACCGAGGTCAGCCAGAAGAGGATTCTGGGGAGCAGGGGGCTGACTACACTGTCCACATCGATCCCTCCTCCTTCCTCTAAAACCTTAAAGACACAGGCTCACCATAACAACTACTGTCTGCACTAGCAGGCTGTTGACTCTGCTGCCAGGTGCTTCTGTAGTTCACACTCTGGCTTCCTAGTTCTCAGTGAAGGGCTTGTGCAGAGCGGCAGCTCAGGTCCTTCTGAGAATAAATGCTGCAGGCTGTGGGTCCTCCTCTGCTTCCTCTAAGAGGCAATGCCCAAGTGCCAGGGCATAGAGAAAAGGCCCCTGATCACAGTGGCAGCCCCGGGGCCAAGAAGGCACTTTGCCTGGGAAGAGGAGCCTGGAACACTCTGGAGCCATGGGCACTACCCATCTGAGGAGACCTGTGCTCTTTCTGAAAGATGTGGGTGGCTTCAAGAGCAGCTGAGGCTTGGGGAGAGAGGAAGGGGAGAGGAGGGACTGAGGAAGGGAGCTGATATTTACTGTGTGCCAGGCCTAGCACACCAGGAAGCTACTATGAAATTCTAGTCACCCCAGAACTGGCTACGATGTCAAGCCACCCAAAAGAAGGTTCAACCAATGTTTCTCAACCTAGTTCCTCCAGGGAATTAAGGCCACTGCCCTAAGGCATCCACTGTCTGCAATGACTTGACTTCTCTCCTGTGCATCTAGAACTGTCCTGGGTGCAGTCCATCCTTGAGAGATTGGAGACTCAGTCAGTCTGATCAGCTTTTGTGTCCTGTGGCTCAGCTGAGAACCCTGGCTGAGAAAGCTACTGCTCTTCTCCTCATTCCACCTCACAACCACCCCGTGAGGGTATTCGTAGTTTGCAGCTGGAGAATGCCCAGCTTAGAGAGGGGAAACAGCTTGTTCATAATCTCAGGGGCAGTGGCTGAGCCCAACTCTGAATCAAAGTCTGTCTCCAAAGACATGAGTGGTAAACCTGAGAGGGCAAGACCCAGGTCTACCCTGTTCAGTGCACCCTCAAAGCCTGATACAGGGCCTGACAAATGGGAGGTACTCCATAGCATGTGCTTGAATGGAAGGACCTTACTCCAGAAGGACACTTACATGGATACCATGAGTGACTGCGACAACTGCTTCTGCTCATTTCTTTATCCCTGGGCCTCTGAGAAGTCCTTCTCAGGGAAACCTAGGCAGGACACATGCAGAGACTCTTGCAATGAAGGATCACGTAGACTGGCCTTAATCCCACTCACCAAGCATCACCTGACTCAAAAGTAGGGCATGCAGTTATTTTAAGGGTGGTAAGAGCTAGGTTTCACCGATGAACAAGTAACCTAAAACCCTCTGGGTGCCAAAGGCCTCAGAGTGGCTACAGTCTGTACTGAATTTATAACCAATAAAAAGCTCCTGAACTCGGTTTTCATTCAGCAAACAGTCACACAGTTGTGAAGGCCACACCAAGACAAACAGGGCGCAGCTCTTGCCCTTCTGAGTCCACGTCTGCTAGTAAGACACATGCACACAGAACAAGAACTCAGGGCGGAGGGAAAACAGGAGGAAGGGCTTCCAGGAAGGCAGGGTTCCAAGAGGAGGGGAGGAAGGCAAGTACACCAGCCAGTAAAGCCCACCCCAGCTCTGAGGCAGGGAACACTTCCTTGTCACAGGGGTAGGAGGGACCCGAGAGAAGAGAGGCAGAGTTGGGCTGGAGCTCTGCCAGGAGGGGCCTTGAAAAACACACTTGTTCTCTGGTTTGGCCTCTCTTCCTATGCGCCTCGCAGGTCCCGGCTGTGCCCCAGCTCTGTGACTTTCCCTTGTTTCCCATCCTACACTCCACCCAGGCTCCCAGTGTGAGGGCTATTTCCGGCTCCAAATGAACACACTAAATAAATACCTCACGGACTAAAAAAACCCAGCCATTCTCTCTGGGAGTCACCAATACTTAGGAACCTCTGTGAAGTCCTATTTGCTCTGGTGTCTCATCAAACAAAAAAAGACAATCATCCTCAGATAGGCTGGCTGGGTCCCAAGTGCACAAAGAGCCACAGTTAACCTTGGTAGTCTTTGACCCAGAACCTGAGAATCCATCCTAAGGAAAAAGGATAAAAACTTACAAAAATCTGTATCTGCAAAGATATTCATTGTACCAATATTTAAAACAGAAGAAAAGGCAGGAAATGACTGAAATATCCAATGACAGTGAGCACAAGTATGTTTTGGTGCACATACCTTCGAAGGCCTAAACAGCCATTAAAAATCACAGCTATAAACACAGGGCAGCAACACAGAAAAGGCTTTGTTACATGAATATATTTTGTCAAAAGTACTCATGTGAAGAGAGATTGGCAGGAAAACCCATCAAAATAACAATGGTTACAAAAGACGGGTAGTGGGTTAAGCCAGGATGGCTTGGGGGGTTAAAGGCTGGCTTTTCAGGCCTAAGGTCTGAGGGTCGAGTCCTGGTCACGGTCCGTGTGGCCCCATATGCTGCTTCCCATGAGGAAGGCCCCTGGTTCAGTCCCCACCTCGAGGGGCATGCCTTTTATGCGGGAGGCCCCCTGCCCACCTGTGTGGAACAAAACCTGTTGAAAACTCATGAATGTACCACTATGGAGACTGCTCTGGGCCCTCTCCCTTCTCTCTGTCTCTCTCTGTCTGTCAAAAACAATAAAATAAATCTTAAAAAAAAAAAAGACTGGTAGAAATATGGATGATTTACTTTGTTTTCCAAGTTTTCTATACTATGATTATGTTATTTTAAAGATTTATTTTTATTGTTTTTGACAGAGAGAGAGAGAGAGAGAGAGAGAGAGAGAGAGAGAGAGAGAGAGAGAGATACAGAGACAGAGAGAAGGAGGAGGGCCCAAAACAGTCTCCATAGTTGCACATCATTGGTTTTTCCACATAGTTTCATTCCACAGGTGGGCTTGGGGCTGCACAGGGCAGGAACTGGGCCGGGGTCTCACCCCGGTGAGAACTGAACTGGGGGCACGCCCCAGTTCAGCATATGGGTCCGCATGGGCCGGGGCTGGGATTTGATCCTCGGTCCCCGGAGCTGCAAAGTGAGCACTTAACCCACTGAGTCATCCTGGCTTCCCCAGATTATGTTATTTTTACTTTTAAAAGATACACACTTTTCTTTTAAAAGGTTTCTTTAAGATTTACTTTTTATTTTGAGAGGTGAGAGAGAGAGAGAGAGAGAGAGAAGGAGCACCCAGAACAGTCTCCATAGTTGCACATCATTAGTTTCATTCCATACAGGTGGATGTGAGGCTGTGTGGGATGAGAATTGAACTGGGGGCCTCCCTCATGGGAGGTAAGAACCTTCACTGACATCCCAGTGGTTACCAGTTGTGCCACAGTTCAGCATATGCATGTACACAGGTCAGGGTCAGGATTCAATCCTAGGACCTCACAGTTGCAAGGCTCAACCTGCTGAATCCCAAAAACCCAGAATCCCAAAAAGACACCTACTTTTAAAGATTTATTTTTATTGTTTTTTGACTGAGACAGAGACAGACAGAGAGAAGGGGAAGGGCCCAGAGCAGTCTCCATAGTTGACAGCATTAGTTGTCCATATAGTTTCACTCCACAGATGAGCACAGGGCTGCACAGAACAGGAACTGGGCTGGGAGTCTCCCGCATAGGCCTTGGCAAGAACTGAACTGGGGACACACGTCAGTTCAGCATATGGGTCTGCCTGGGTTGGGGTCAGGATTCGATCCTTGGGCTCCGGGGCCGCAAAGTGAGTTCTTAACCCGATGAGCCATCCCAGCTTCCCTAAGACACATACTTTTAAAGAGGGCTTGAGCTGCCACCAAATGAGCAAGGTGAATCTCAGGTCTCCCTCCCTGCATAGCAGTGAAGTACAGAACCACCTGGCCTGGCCTTTGAGGCCCTCCATTACCGGGTGCCAGCACTCCCTTCAGCACCATCCATCCATCCTCAGTCAAACTGAGCCACTTCTCCTTTGTTTTTGTTTTTTGTTTTGTTTGTTTTTTTTTTTTTTATCTTTTCACATTTATAGAGAGAAATTATCTTTTTTTGTCTTCAGTGCATATTTATTTCTATATTACTCTTGACAGATAGAGAGAGAGACAGAGACAGAGACAGCTAGAGAACCGAACTGTGGGAACTCCCCAGTTCAGCACGTGGGTCCTGCCTGGGCCGGAGCCGGGATTCGATCCTCGGTCCTCATGGCCTCAAAGCGAGCGCTCAACCCGCTGAGCCGTCCCGGCTTTCCCTGTTTTTGTTTTTTAATTTTTATTGTTTTTGACAGAGACAGAGAGAGACAGAGAGAAGGAGGAGGGCCCAGAGCAGTCTCCATTGTTGTACATCATCAGTTTTTGACAAGGTTTCATTCCACACAGGTGGGATGGGGCTGTGCAGGGCAGGAACTGGGCTGGGAGCCTTCCACCTGGGAAGCACACCCCAGTTCAGCATATGGGTCCACATGGGCTGGGGCCAGGATACGATCCTCGGTCCCTGGGGCTGCAAAGCAAGCACTTAACCAGTTGAGCCATCGGCTTCTCCATCTTGGCCTTTTGTTTGTTGATTCTCTACACAAACCATTCCATACCAAGCACAGGGCAAGGGCACCAAGGAAAAGCATTGGTTCTTGCCCTCAAGAAGCAGATAGGGGGAAGCCAGGATGGCTCAGTGGGTTAAGCGCTCACTTTGCAGCCCCGGGGACCGAGGAATGAATCCCGGCCACAGCCCATGAGGACCCATATGCTGAACTGGGGAGTGCCCCCAGTTCAGTTCTCACCAGGGTGAGACCCCGGCCCAGTTCCTGCCCTGTGCAGCCCTGCTCCCACCTGTGGAATGAAACTATGTGGAAAAACCAAAGATGTGCAACTATGGAGACTGTTCTGGGCCCTCCCCCTTCTCTTCATCTCTGTCTCTGTATCTCTCTCTCTTTTTCAAAAACAATAAAAATAAATCTTTATTAAAAAGAAGCAGATAATACAAAGTACAAAATAGAGGCCAAGGCAAGGGGGGGACAGCATATGGTCAGTGATGTAACAAGGTAAGGGTAGATGCAAGGGGATCACAGAGGGATGGAGGGACGAGGCTATCTGGGAGAGTCAGGGAAGGTATTACTGAGGTGGCATCTGAGGTAGACTTTGAGAGATGAAAGAAACTTAGCAAGCACTAAAAGAGGGAGGCAAAAACAGCGTTTGCAAAGACACAGCATCTTTAAACAGCTTGCATGGACTCATGGAATGGGAGAAAATGCTGGGGGCTGGGGAGGGGAGTATGTAGCCAGGAGCACCAGGGAACCAGCCTGAAGACAGGGTGGGCCCAGGCTGCAGGAGTTTGGACTTGACCCTATGGGCAATAGAGGACAACTAGAGATTGTGAGCAGGGAGTCGGGATCGGCTCCACCAGCAGGGAGGAGAGCGCAATGCACAGGGAAGAAGGATGCCAGGAAGACTGGCTGGGACAAAACAGTCCATGTGGGTGACAGTGAGGACTGAACTAAGGTATGACATCTAGGGCTGCGGAAAAGGGGACAAGCTCCAGAGACTCTCCTCAGGCAAATGCCACAGGCTTGGCCACTCTCTGGGTTGTCTGGGGTATGGCATTACCGCAGGGCAAGAAAGGGGTGGGGCCGGGAAGGGAAAGGAAGGAGTTCAGTGATGGGTTGCTAGCTTGGGTGACTGGGGAACAGGGCCAGCATTGAGCAAGATAAGTGATCATGGGAGAAGAACAGGTTTTTCAGGAGTGGGTGAGTGGGAGCAAGGAGAGGGTCTGAGAAGATACTTGTGGACTATATCTGGTTGGAGTGGTTAGAAATGCCCAGGTGAGAGCTGAATATTAACATGAAGCTCAGGAGAAGAGTAAGGGTTAGAGTTCTAGATCTGGGATTGTTATGTGGATGTTATTCTGAAGCCATGTGAATGGGAGAAATTACTCAGAGGTATATAATGAGCACTCCAGGACACACCTAAATGTAACATCTTTTTTTTTTTTTTTTTTAATCTTTTTATATTTATAGAGAGTAATTATTTTATCTTCAGTACATATTTATTTTAATTTTACTTTTGACAGATAGAGAGAGAGACAGAGACAGAGACAGCTAGAGAACCGAACTGTGGGAACTCCCCAGTTCAGCATGTGGGTCCGCCTGGGCCGGAGCCAGGATTCGGGGCCTCAAAGCGAGCGCTCAACCCGCTGAGCCGTCCCGGCTTTCCCACATCTTTTTTTTTTTTAACTGAACTGGGGGGGCTCACCGCATTCGGGAAGCAGACCCCAGTTCAGCATGTGGGTCTGCCTGGGCGGGAGCCAGGATTCAATCCTCCGTCCTCAGGGCTTCAAAGCAAGTGCTTAACCCAATAAGCCATCCTGGCTTTCCCGACACGCCTAAATGTATGAGACAGGAAGTGAAAATAGGTGGAAGAGGTGAGAGTACCAAAGATAAAGAGGCCAAGGACAGAGAGTTTAAAGAGAGGATGGCCAAACTTGTGGGTGTGTCTCACATACCTACCCCAGGCCCTTGGCTCCAGAAGAAGCCACAGGATCTCAGTAAGAGTGAGGAGGTGCCTGGGACTGTGAGGGTGACAGCATGCAGAGTGACCTTTGGTTCTTGGTGTCCCTCATCTGAAATGCCCTCTCTTCCTATCTGGCAGGCATTCTGCTCTCAGTCTGAGCCTTTTCTACCTCAGGACTCTGTCCTTCCTTCTGAGATCCCTTTGGACAAGTTTTGAGCGTCTTTATTGTAACCCTGGTGTATTGTCATGATCAGTGAGCATTTCTTAGCTCTCCTGCCAGATCAGAAGGCAGGCCAAGTGCCCATCTACCCTGGTCTCCTGCATGGGCCCTCAGAGCACAAGGGGCACAGTGATGTGCAAGAATGTGCCAGCATCTTGAAGGAGCACTACTAGATGGCTAGTCACACTTTGCTAATGTGCACAGTACTCTTCACTGAACAAGTGGCAAGCACCCAGTTTGTCCCTGGTAAATATTACAATTTCTCTGAACACAGGATTACTCTATACCAAGTGGCTCCAAAGAAAACTTAACAGAAGTATAGAGTCAAAGTTCAGCTGTGTCTCTGGCTAAGTGCTTTCTAACCCCCAGCCTGGCTCCAAGTGCGAACCATACAGGCAGGGAGACACATCTGGGCAGCTGTCTAGAGTTAGTGATACTACATGGACCTTGCCATTTTCAAATTTCTTGAGACAACGTTCCTGTTCCACAGGAAAGTTCTACCAGATCCATCTGATAGTTTTGAGAATTCCCAAAGTGACAGCCAAGCTGGACCCCACCCTCTCTAGCAAAGTCCTTGGTGTCTGTGCAAGGAAACTCAGGTAACTGCTCACACCCAAATCACATTTCTTTCACCACTTTTTCCTCCCACAGGAAAGAAATGTTTTAAATCTCTGGGAAGCAGCCACACCACTGTGATTATCTTTTAACTGCAAGGAGGCAATGTGTGAAAGTGATATTGTGTGATTTGGCAACTCACAAAGACAGAAAGACTTTCTCTGTTGAGTACTACCAGCTGATCAACTCCCTTTCACGAGATCAGTGCAGGCACCAGAGGTAACCTGGCAGAGATGCCAAGGAGGAAAGTAGCACTGGTGTTTGCCTAGTGACCTGCTTGTTAGTGGACTCCTGAAAAAGCAAATGCCTACCTTCATCCCTCTTCCTGTTCATTACTGGACAAGACTGAGGAACCTTTGGGAGCAGACACACTGGAATCGGTCCACAGCAGGACTCACATACCCAGAGGGTACAAAGCAGATGCACCATCATTAACAGAGGGACAGGGAGTGTCAGTGGAGGTTGTGAAATCAGCAACACTTGGCTTGCAGTTTCCTGCTTCCTCCTAGGAGTTCGGTAAAACCTCTGCTGCACTCTTGTGACAACTTTCCTTTCATGGCTCTTGCTTTGCAGGAAATGTTCTAATAATCCCAATTATAACTATAGGCAAGGAAAGGTAATAAAAGCCCACGCCCACAGGGTGGGGTGGGGGTGGAAGTAGGGGTGGACAAAGAACACGGGTAAGGACATCAACTTAAGGGTGCACAGGGAGTTTCACGGGATAAGTTAGCAGAAAAAGGATTTTGTGATTGAATAACTTTGAGAAATGCCAGGTAAAATAAAGTTGAATAAATGTCTTTACTGTAGAATTTCTCAGAACCTTTAACAAACAACTCTCGTTAATCATCAAGTAAAATGGAGCAAGCAGAGACTCCCAAATTTATTTGACTGCAGAACCCTGAGCACCTTTCAGGACTGGCTTATTCAGAAGGCATGCTGCTTTAAAGTACTGTCTTAAAAAGCACAATAGGGGAAGCTGGGCTGGCTCAGCGGGTTAAGTGCTCGCTTTGAAGCCCCGGAGACCACGGATCGAATCCCGGCCAGGCCCATGTGGACCCACATGCTGAACTGGGGTGTGCCCCCAGTTCAGTTCTTGCCGGGCCTATGTGGGAGGCTCCCGGCCCAGTTCCTGCCCTGAGCAACCCCGCGCCCACCTGTGGAGTAAAACTATATTGAAAACTAATGTCAACTATGGCGACTGCTCTGGGCCCTCCCCCTTCTCTCTGTCTCTGTTTCTGTCAAAAATCAATTTAAAAAATCTTAAAAAGGGGAAGCCGGGATGGCTCAGTGGGTTGAGCGCTCTCTTTGCAGCGCCGGGGACCGGGGATCGAGTCCCGGTCCCGGCCCGTGCGGAACCATGTGCTGAACTGGGAGCTCCCCCAGTTCAGTTCTCTCTCTGTCACTGTCTCTGTATCTCTCTCTCTCTCTCTCTCTTTCTGTCAAAAATAAAAATAAATAAAAAATCTTAAAAAAAAAAGCACAATATACTCTATTATTCCAGTCCCACACACTGGGGGGTGGGGGAGGGGGTGATAGTTTAGCTAACTCTAATTTGTTACTTTCACCCCTACCAGTACTCTTATTTCAAGAATGGTAACAGTGGTGGTGATGTTACAGTCTTTCCTTAGCTGATCTAAGTAACTGCAAGGCAGTTTAAGATCAATATCTGAACTTCAAAAACCTTTAAAGCAGCACTGTCCTGGGAATGAGACCCACATCTGGGCCCCTTACTGCTCTAAATTTGTCCCAACCTCACTGGGTTCTTGGTTTTCTCATCTCTAAACTGAAGGAGTTAGAAGAGATTTCTGAGGATGTTCCCAGCTCTAATAGTCCACTATGGACTCTGAACGCCAAGCACATTTTCATAACCCATTATCAAGTGGTGAAAAAAAGGACTCTGCTCTGAAGGCTGGCTAAGTGTAAGTTTCTGAGCCTATCACCTCTTCTGAGTTCTGTAACAACACCCTGGGTAAATGAAGCTGGGCTCACACCCAGTCAACCCTCCCAATGTTCCAGCCCTGGCAGTCAGGGAAGCAGGCACTACCATCACAAAGTGAGGGAGGGCAGCTCTCTAGGAAGAGCGTGGGGGCCTGACTTCCAAAGCTTCCTTCTCCCCTACACAACTGTGTGCCAAGGGGAAAAACCCAGCCCAGAGTAAGGAGGAGAAGAATAGCAGCCAGCCAGATCTCTTCTTCCCATACAAGATTCCCCATCAGATGTGGCTCTTCACAGGAAGGACTACAGCTGCTTCCTGTCCAGCCACATCCTGGGGCTGCCTGAGGAGCAGACTGTCTTGCTTGAATGCAGAAGTTACTTCTACCACAGTTTGCACAATCATTTCTGGGGCTGGAGATGTGGTTTAAGACTTTTCAAGCTGCTATTAATACAGGGCTGAACTCAGGCCAACTATCTTGCCCACTGCTAGCACTGGGGACAAGCTCTCTGTATCTCTGGACAGCTGACTGTCTCTGTCAGATAGCAGCAGACATTTTATTTCTGATTCTGATGACACACAAAAAAGCAAATGATTACACAGCACAGACAGCAAAAGGCTACTAGATCCTTAATAAAACTCAAACTCCAGTATTATACAGCAGTTTTGTAATGAAAACAAAAGATACCGGAAGACACTGGCAGAAAATAATGCAAATGTTCTTTCTTTACTCAACTAATGGCGATGACTTCATTACATAAGAGACAAGGTCCTTACAAAGGTTCTGTCAGAAGCATTAAACTAGCAGAGGAATGTTCAGAATTCTCTGATATTATAAACAAATGGGAAGCCAGGATAGCTCAACAGGTTGAGCGCTTGCCTTGCAACCACTAGGTCCAGGGATCAAATCCCAGTCCCGTCCTGTGCACATCCATATGCTGAACCGGGGTGTGCCTTCTATGTGGAAGGCCCCCAGTTCGGTTCTTGCCCTGTGTGGCCCCACATCCATCTGTGTGGAATGAAACTAAGTCACAACCAATGATGTACAACTATGGAGACTGTTCTAGGCCCTCCCTCTTCTCTCTGTCTCTCTCTCTCTCTCAAACAATAAAATAAAAAAATAAACAAGCTACCAAAATTTGCCTTGAGGGCTCCCATTGGCTAAGTCACCTTGAGACCAAGAAAGAAGCATAACATCGTCACCCTCTTGACGATAATAATAGTATAATAGTAACTTTGTTTGTCTTCTTTGTCTTGGCTTTGACCCTTGAAGGAATTCAAGGTGGGAAAGCTCATGCTGTGAGTTGCGGGGGCGGGGGGGGGGGGGGGGGGGGGGGGGGGGGGGGGGGGGGGGGGGGGGGGGGGGGGGGGGGGGGGGGGGGGGGGGGGGGGGGGGAAGGACCCCCTCCAAGGACTTCCTCTCCACCTGCAGGCAACTTTGAAGCTGCCTATGACCAAAGTATAAGCAGGATGAGTTAATGTGCCTGGTGACATCCTAACAACGCAGAAACCTCAGAGCTCATAAATCACAATTAGCACAAGCCAGCTCTCCTAGAACTGGCTTTGAGCAGACATGAAACAAGAGGCACAGGAACTCTGACGCTAACAGGAGTCCCAGACTTTCATCATGGAAAAAGAATACCCTTGAGCTTTTAGCTCAAAGGCAGAAAGGTTTTGCCTTTAAGTAAGGAACACTGCTTCTTCCTCTCAAGTTTCTTCCAAAGGGTCAGGCTAGCTCCTAGGTCAACGCATTTCAACTACCTTGCCACCACATACAGGTCCATCAGACCACCATTCCTTGTGCTTCAAGACCCTTAGAGCTCCCTCACGTCTCCTCCCTCCCTAACCTGGGCTCTCCTATCCAGCCCAAACCAGTCCAAACTAGGCTCATGGCCAAGGTGTGGAATTCGTATCAAGGCCTAAGAGTATTTCAGCTTGGGTTACCTTTCCACCCTCTCCCAGCCTTCCTTTCCTGACAAATCTCAGGGGCTCTCCTGTACCTGATACACTAGTTTGGCTGTCGGGGAGGCGGGATTGTCTTGGGATTTTCCACATTTCTCCATCCCACTGTGACTAGAGGCTTCTACCTCCTCATTTTGCTGGTGTCACTCCCTCTCCTAACGTGACTCAAGCCAAAACTGCGGGATGTGGAGGCTACACTTTCTCCTCAGGTGAAGTCACGCCTCTCCCTGACGCTGGAGGGTCTCCCGTCAGCTCGTGCCCTTCCTCAGCAGTGTCGCGTCAGAGGGGGAGCTAGAGGGTCCGACCTCTTCCCAGGCTACAGCGCCCCGCCCCTCCAGTTCCACCTGCTGCTAGTCCCACCCCTCAGACGCTACGATAGGCCAGGCCTCACAAGCCCGCTCTCCCATTGGGCAGTCAGGCCTTCCCTCCTACGCCACGTCTCCCGGCTCTGGCGAAAGAGGCCCGGGCGGCGGCCTCTGATACTACAGACAACTGTGAGTTAGGGGCTCTACCTGGAAGGGGTTTACTTCCACCGGGTCCGCAAAGGGATTGGTCTCGAAGGCTGACATGGCGGTCGGGGTCCGACGGGCGAGCTCCACGAGCGGTTCTGCCTCCGGGCACCCAGACCCAACGGCACTCTTGGAGTAGACCCTCCACTTCCGGGAGCCCGGCAACCGTTGTGGCGCAGGCGCAGCGCCCTCCCCGAGGGGCACGGTCCTGTACGTCACAGAGGCCCGCCCCGCCCTCCTGCCCTGCCTTCTACGGGGCCGCGGGTGAGCGCTCTGCCTCCACCGCTCCTTAACCTGTGTCTGTGCATTGTGGGTGCCGACGGTGCCGAGGGACGAAGGAGCTAGAGCTGGGGCCGGAGCCGTTCCCGACTGCCTCTTGGTCTTATAGTGTCCAAAGAAACACCCCAAAGTGGAGCCGGAAACAACTCTGACTTCCCGGGAGGGCAAGTTTGGGAAGGCCGCGCTGGTCCAGGCAGGGGACAGGAGTGTGGGCCTCCTTCTGCGCGCGGGTGGGGTGCGGGGTGCGGAGGGGGAGGGGCAGGGGTGGTGTCTGACGGTAGGGGCCCAGCGGAGGGACTCTTTTCTGAAGAACCGACCGTGCAGCAGTCCCCCACACTAGCTGAGCCCTGCATCTTTTTAAGACTACCCAGATGCCCAAACAGGTTTAGGGCTAAGCTGCGCTTTGAACCTGGGCGTCAGACATTCATTAAGTGACATTAAGGGAGTTCAGCAATAGAGCCATCACCCATGGGGGAGTTGGTGGCACTCCCCAGAAACTTACCTTATTTATTCATGCTCTCAGGCTTTATTAGTCTCTGCTGCCAACGAATCTGTCCACTACCATTCCTTACCCTGGACTAATACAGGGCTGCTAATTGGTCTGTTAGTCATGTAACCAGAGATCTATTTAAAGGGGACAGAATTACTGTGGAACTTTCTGTTTAAAATCCTTCAGTTATTTTCCATAAAGGCCCATATTTTTAGTGTGGCTCTAGGTGCTGCAGTATCTGTCATTTCCACCCCTTTAATGTGCCCACCTCCATGCATTCCAGCCCTCCTAGTGACTTTTCAGTTCCTCAAACTTTCCTTGTTCCCTCCAGCCTCAGGACCTTTGCACCTGATATTCCCTCTTCTGGTATGCTCTTAGTTCATGCCCTCATCATCACCTAGTTAACTCCTACTTATCCTTCAAACCCAAGCTCAGATGTCCCTTCCTAAGGAGGGGCCTCTTTTCCCGCTATAGGTTAGATCAGCCCCCCTACTCCACAGCATAAACTCATTACCCTTTACTTTTCCTTCATAATATCTATTGCAGATAATAAATACACACTTAACATAGGTGGTTATTTATTTATATCTGTCTCCCACTACACTAGGCACCACAAGGGAAAGAGTAAAGTCTGTCTTGCTCACTGTTGTATTTCTGGCACTAACATATTACCAAGCATGTGATAGGCAGTTAGTACATATTTACTATTAATATTTCCCTCATCCATTTCTCTTACCTTCCTCTCCCCTGTCTAAATTACAGCTAGCTTTTAGAGTCCATCTCATCTTTTCTCCAGGAAATGTCCTCAAATGAGAGAATGCTTAGAAACTATGTACCCATAGTCCCCTACAGCCACCCCTCCCAGGGCAGTGTAACAAAAGACTTGTATTTCTCCTTTGCTACTCACAGAACATGTCTGTGACCAGATGTGTGTTGGTTTCTTCTGCACACTAACCAATTCTTTCACACCAGCTGGGTGTCATTCCATTCAATTCTAACCCTATTACATGGAGTTAGCATTAGATCCCACAGGTTAAGTAAGGACTCAGTCCCACAAGATTGTCCCCACTTCAGATGCAAATTTCAAATCTCACATTGTACTTCTATAAATCAGGGTTCCCAAGATCCCCTCCTCAGGTGTAACAGTTTGCTAGTGTAGAGTGGCTTCCAAAATCCAGGGAAACACATTTACTGTTGGTTTTTTGTTTGTTTGTTAGATAATAAAAGATATGATAAAGGGTATGGGTGAATAGCTGAAGAGATATATAAGGCTAGGTCTGGGTCCTGAGTGTAGAAGTTTCTGTCCCAGTGGAATTGGGGTGCACCACCCTTTCAGCATGTAGATATATTCACCAACCTGGAAGCTTTCCAAAGAGAGACTTCACTTAGGCATGATCAGTTAATTCAATCTCTTCCCTCACCCCTGCCTGGAGGATGAAAGGTGGGGCTGAAATTCCCAAGCTTCTAATCAAGGCTAGATCTTTGTGGTGACCAGTCCCATCCTCATATCCAGGAGCCCACCTAGAGTTGCCTCATCCAGGCAACTCCAAGGGATTTAGGAGAAACAAGGGTCAAAGACCAATATTAGAACAAAAGATGCCCCTAGCACCTTCATTGCTTAGGGAATTACTAAGGTTTTAGGAGTTCTGGCTGGGAGCTGGTTATTATATTACAGTATCACAGGTAGTATACAGAGATTTTTTTTACTGTCTGTAGCCTGAGACAACAGTCCATACAACACATGGCTGTCCTGCCTCCTCCTCGCCTGCCTGGGCTAATATAATGCTACACTGGTGACGAAAGAATGGAACTTGATATCATCAGTGTGGAGCTTGCCTACCTATCTGTCTCTGAAGGCCCCTGGAACCTGTTCACTTTCCTGTGAAAAAAACATAATGCGTTTATTCATTCACCTATTCAACAAGAGAGGAGATATAACAGATTGGAACTCTATGCTCTTTGGACCAGTTACTTCTCTCTGAGATCCAACTTTCTCATATCTAAAATGGGGCTCATGGGATGCCTGGATGGCCCAGGGTGTTAAGCACTCACTTTGCAGCCCTGGGAAGTGAGGATCGAATCCCAGCCCCAGCCCGTGCGGATCCACATGCTGACCTGGGTGTGCCTCTCATGTGGGAGGCCCCCCAGTTCCGTTCTTGCCTCCCCACCCACCCCCCACCCCCGCTTGGCCCCTGGCTCAAAGTGGGTGTGACTCCCATGCGGGATGCCCCCAGCCCAGTTGCACAGTCCCTGTCTACCTGTGTGGAACAAAACCATGACGAAAACTTATGACATACAACTCTGAAGACTGCTCTAGGCCGGGGGTGGCGAACCTATGGCACGCGTGCCCAAAGTGGCACGCGGAGCAATTATTTCGGCACGCGGAGCTGTGAATACCATTTAAAAAATTATTGTTTATGCTCTTAAAAACATAAAAATAATCGATACCTCTATCTCACTCGATGGGTTGGCACGTGAGTCGAGCGAATATACTCTTATTTCATAAACTTTGACAATCGCCAAAAGGTTCGCCACCCCTGCTCTAGGCCCTCCACCTTCTCTCGTCTCTATCAAAAACAATAAATCTTAAAAAAAAAGAATTCTCTCGCTTCATTTTTAAGACAACACTAATGGTATAGATATTATCATGAGCCCCGCTTTAAAGATTTATTTTATTGTTTTTGACAGAGTGAAGAGGGAAGGCCCAGAGCAGTTTCCATAGTTGTATGTCATCAGTTTTCCACATGGTTTCATTCCACACAGGTGGGCAGGGGCCATGAAGGGTGGTAACTGGGCTGGGGGTCTCCCACACGGGAGACATGCCCCCTCGAACCAGGGGCCAAACCAGGGGTGAGAACCAAACTGGGGGCTGCCTGCATGGGAGGCACACCCCAGTTCAGCATGTGGGTCCGCACTGGCTGGGATTCGATCCTCAGTCCCTGGGGCTGCAAAGTGAGCACTTAACCTGCTGAGTCATCCTGGTTTTCTGAGAATTCTTTTTTTTTTTTTTAAGATGAATTTTACGGGGGGTGGGGGGTGGGGTGGAGGCAGAGCAGTCTCCATAGTTGTACATCATTAGTTGTTACAGTTTCATTCCACACAGGCAGATGTGGGGCTGCACTGGGCAGGAACTGAATTGGGATGGGAGCCTCCCGCATGGGAGGTGAAAACCTTCACTACCAAGCCTGCAGTTAACAGCTGTGCCACAGTTCAGCATATGGGATTGCATGGGCCAGGGCTGGGATTTGGTCCCTTTACCTTGTGGTTGCGAGGTAAGCACTCAACCTGTGAGCTATCCTGGCATCCCCACCTAGACAATCTTAAACTCTGAAAACTGCCTCCCACTCCCACTTTTGTAGCACCTATTTTTCAACATACTATGAGATTTACTTATTTCTTATATTTGTTTATCTTCACCAGAATGTAAGCTCTAGAAAAGCAAGGGGATCCGTATCTAATTCTCGGATGTATCTGTAACCCTTAGGATAGTCAGTGGCATTTAGCAGGTTTTCAATAAATATGCCGCATGAAGGAACGAATAAACACAGCCCTCCGATTGCGGACTGGAAGCTTCTGAGCTGGTGGGGGCTCCTTCTGGTTGCTGGAGGGTGGGAGAGAGCCTCAGCGTTGGGGAGTAGACAGACAGGACTCACACGCCTCTCAGAAGGCGCTTGAGGAACTACATTTCCCATGAAGCTCTAGGCGCAGAGGGGCCACGGGTGCTGCCAGGAAAGACATACGTGCGAAAAGGCTGGTCAGGTTCCGAGAGGATGGCTGCTCCAAGAGGTGGGCTGTACGCTGCGTTGCAGGCGAGTGTGGGGATGGGTCGCGCGCGTCCTTGGGCTTCTTTCCGACCTGATATGCCAGGTCGAACCCACCCTTGGTGCTCTGCGGAAAAGATGGATGGGCTCTGGGCTGAGGGGCACCTGCCACGGGGATTGAGCTGTTATTGCAGCCTTCAAGGGTAGGGGGCCTCGCGTGGGTCACTTCGAGATAGCGTGTGGTGGAAGAGGTTTCTCCCGCTCCCTCCCCACCACCTCAGTGCAGCTGTTTACCTCACGTCAGCAGTAGATCCTCACAGCCAATTTACACATGGGAACATGGAAGCCTGCCGAGAAGGGTCTCAACTAACAACCTACAAACCCCTTACTTGACTTTGTCCCTCAGACAAAACCGTCAGTGCGTGTCTCGTTTCCCCTGGACAGTAGGGTCAGGCCTCAGGGGTGGGTGGAAGCTGACCCCCTTCTGTGCCCCCAGTATTTCCGCTTTCCTGTGTGGTGCAGCAGTATGCCTGGGGGAAGCTGGGCTCTGACAGTGAAGTGGCTCGGCTGCTGGCCAGCAGTGACCCATTGGCCGGGATCTCAGAGGACAAGCCATATGCAGAGGTGAGACCTGGGCTGCATTTCAGTCCACTTTACCAGCAGGTGAGACTGAAGGACTCTTCCAGAGGCAAGTCACCTGGATCAGCTAGTGGTGGGGGAGACAGTAGAGAGGGAGGAGGCCCATGGGGCTCTTCAGATCAGCGCAGGTTGATGAACCTGATGGTGGCACCAAAAAAAGTGTTTTAGTCATAATAGACCAGGATTTCCAGTACGTCCTCCAAGAACTCTCAGCACTTACTGAATTTTAATTCAGCCTTCTTTGACAATTAAGCTATTTACTTTGACTATTACATTTTTATTTCCCCTGCCCAATTAGTAGGGGGAAAAAAGCCAAAGCATAGGAAGGCTTTAGCCTCTACTTTTGAGACTGGAAACAATGAATGCTAATACCTCACAGAGCTATTTAAGAGTCAGACCTTTTCAGTGACCTTGACAGTGCAGGTATCATTCTGCTTATTGAACAGATGAGGAAACTGAGACCCAGAGACAGGAAATAACTAAGCCTCCACAACTAGTTAGCAGCAGAGCCTGGACTAGAGCTTGGGGTCTCCTGACTCCTGCTGTTCTGGGGTCTGCTACCTCCCTTTATGTGCCTGGTGGTGTAAGCCTTTATACCCAGTCCTGGGAGGCCT
This sequence comes from Craseonycteris thonglongyai, assembly GCA_004027555.1. Lineage (NCBI taxonomy): Eukaryota > Metazoa > Chordata > Mammalia > Chiroptera > Craseonycteridae > Craseonycteris > Craseonycteris thonglongyai. Next base: position 26,064 of record PVKE010008649.1, read on the forward strand.
GTCTCAGGACTCAGCTGCCCTACGGGAAGCGCAGGGTAACTGGAATTGGGGTAGGCAAACTGATGGTGCCAGGTTCTTCCCCCTTTCCTCCCAAATGTCCTGTTTTTCCAGCTGTGGATGGGGACCCACCCCCGGGGAGATGCCAAGATTCTTGACAACCGCATCTCACAGAAGACCCTAGGCCAATGGATCGCAGAAAACCAGGACTGCTTGGGCTCAAAGGTCAAGGCCACCTTTAATGGCAAGCTGCCCTTCCTCTTCAAGGTGCTCTCTGTTGAAATGGCCCTGTCCATCCAGGCACACCCTAACAAGGTACAGGATCAGTGTGGGACACAGAGGTCAAGGTAGAGAAGAGCTTATGTTAAGGCACTGCCATGACTTTTATTGTTGCTTTTACCCCACCCATGCCAGGCTCCAGCCCAAAGCTAAATGCAGGCCTAACAACTCCCAATTTAGCTCTGCAAGGCCAGACACTGGTGACACATGCCAGCAGCTAAAGACTTAAGTGAACAGCTGACCTGCCTATGTCAGAGGAGTTTCTCCAAGTTTCTTCCTGGGCTCCCTTTAATCCAGCCCAGGACTGTTCAGATCTGCCATTTTCCCACTTGACTCTGGGAGAGTTCACCTTCCAGGGCAGGGCAAGGCAGGGTACCTGCTTTTGCCTCAGCTCCACCCCCAGGGAGTCATCTGCAACAAGCCCATGAGTCACGGCATAAGCATTTGTCTGAACTCATTTCTAGATGGGCAAGGTTAAGACCCAGAAAAGTGAGGAATTTACCCAAAGTCACCCAGCTTGTTAGTGTCAGAGCTTGGCTTGGTGTTTCGGTTTCCTGATTCGTGGGGTCCAGACCTCTTAAAGTCTGCCCCTGCTCTCCTCCAGATTTGGCCCATGTCCCTGCTGTGGGTTGGCTGAAGCCAGAGTTTCAGCATTATGCCTTTGACTGGCTTATTTGCCAGGGGTAGGAAGCTACTGCTTTCTGGCTACTGGAGAGGGGAGAGAGCAGGGGCTGGGTGGCACTGGTGTCCTGCTAGGCGAGGGCTGTACTTTGACCACCCTTCTTCCCCTGGCCATCCCACAGGAGCTGGCAGAGAAGCTGCACCTCCAGGCCCCACAGCACTACCCCGATGCCAACCACAAGCCAGAAATGGCCATTGCCCTCACCTCCTTCCAGGGCTTATGTGGCTTCCGGCCAGTTGAGGAGATTGTGACCTTTCTGATGAGTAAGGCTGGGTAAAATGCTGAGAACATGAATATCGGGGCTAGGATACGTGGGCAACCCAGGGCAGAACTGGAACACTGGCCAAGAACAGAGGCTGAATGTCACAGGAACTGAGGGGCTGGAGGTTCTTTTTTTCTTTTTAAAAAATAATTTTTATTGTTTTGATAGAAGGCGAGAGAGAGAAAGAAGGGGGAGGGCCCAGAGCAGTCTCCATAGTTGTATATCATCATGAATTCTTTTTTAATATCTTTTTATTTATTTATTTATTTTGGACAGAGAGAGAGATACAGAAACAGAGAGAGAACTGAACTGGGGGAGCTCCCAGTTCAGCATATGGTTCCGCACGGGTCGGGGCCAGGATTCGATCCTTGGTCCCTGGCGCTGCAAAGTGAACGCTTAACCCACTGAGCCATCCCGGCTTCCCCGAATTCTTTTTTTTTATTTATTTTTTATTTTTTATTGTTTCTGACAGAGAGCAAGACAGAGAGAAGGGGGAAAGCCCAGAGCAGTCTCTATAGTTATACAGCATTAGTTTTTGATATAGTTTCATTCCACAGGTAGATGCGGGGCTGCGCAGGGCAGGAACTGGACTGGCAGCCTCCCGCATAGGCCCTGGCAAGAACTGAACTGGGGACACACCCCAGTTCAGCATATGGGGCCACCTGGGCTGGAGTCGGGATTCTATCCTTGGTCTCTGAGGCTGCAAAGCGAGCTCTTAACCCGCTGAGCCATCCCAGCTTCTCCTATCATGAATTCTTAAAACCACTGGGAAAGGCCCATGAGACCAGGCTCAGGTGTGGTTGCAAAGTTTGCTTAGCATTACTTGGCTCCTTATTTAAGGATAGGATGGGGAGGCCTCCTCACACTTCCTAGTTCTACAGGTTCCATCTTACCATTCCTGATACGGGCCCTGACCTGGCCTTGCCTTCCTGCAGAAGTGCCCGAGTTCCATTTCCTAATTGGCGATAATGCAGCGACACAGCTGAAGCAGAGCTTGAGCTATGACTCCCAGGCCATGGCCTCTGCTCTGCAGAGCTGCTTCTCTCATTTGATGAAGAGTGAGAAGAAGGTGGTGGTGGAGCAGCTCAACCTGTTGGTAAAGCGGATCTCCCAGCAAGGTGGGTATCGTAGGCCTGGGTGTAATGTCCCATCCTGGGGCCCGTGCGCAGACACCAGGCTTTGGGGATAGGGTTCTCAATCCCTTTGCTCAAGTGGAATACTAAAATGGGCCTGATTCAGATGGCCTATTGGTGACTTAGCATTTATTTCTCAGTCTTTGTGGAGTAGGAACCTAGATTGAATGCTGTTTCCTAACTGGCCATTTTCTCTAGATGGCTCGAGACAGACTGGTCTGGAAGACTGGTAGGATGTCTTTCAGCCAGGCATTCTGAGATGTCCCCAGCCCTACAGCTGCTCCCCATGGATGGATTTGTACTTTGGGGCTAGAGAGCAGGAAGAGGAAAGGGGATCCTCCTTTTCCTCCAAAGGCCTGATGTCCAGAGCTCTCAATCAGTAGATCTTCCCCTAATTAAATACCAGTTCTGAGCCCAACCTTGTGCTAACTAAGGAGAGTTTAGGAAATGACTGGTGGGTGTGGTCATGTCACTTTTTGGTTGGGAGTCGATACAGTGAAAAACAGGCAGAACAGACTCTCAGCTATGAGCTTGTGTGGCACATGTGATGAGGCTCCAGCCCCTCTACAAGTGACCCCAGAGCTCTTCTGGTTCTGTCTCTGCACATTTCCTCTGCTCCCTTTGAGCCACAAGAAACTATTTTATGTTCTCTTTGTTGCTGGTGTTTTCTCTGCTTGCATTTCTGTCCCATTAGGGATTCTTTGCACTCATAGCAGAACTGATTCCTCCTGCCTGGAGCTCCTGTAGCACCCTGTTCATATGTCAGGTATGGTCCATAGCACCTGTGAGTCTGTATCAGGCCAGGGACCATCTTCTTGACCTCTGTCTGTCCCCAGGACTTAGCACAGAGTAGGCATTCAGCAACTTTATATGAAGACTCAGAGCAACCCTCCAATGTAGACCAGCTGGTTTCTTTTTCTTTTTTTTTAAGATTTATTTTAGTGTTTGAGGAGAGAGAAGTAGGGTGGAGGGCCAGGGCAGTCTCCATGGTTGCACATCATTAGTTGTGACATGGTTTCATTTCATACAGGTGGATGTGGGGCTGCACAGGGCAGGAACCAAACTGGGGGCCTCCTGCATGGGAGGTGAGAACCTGCACAGCCATCCCAGCATTACCAGTTGCGCTGTAGTTCAGCATATGGGTTTGCATGGGCTGGGGCTGGGATTTGGTCCCTGGACCTCACAGTTGCAAGGCAAGAACTCAACCTGCTGAGCTATCCAGGCATCCCCAGACCAGCTAATTTCATTGTGGCACATCCTGCTTTCACTTACAAATACCTGCCTTTGTTTTACACATTCAAGCCTTTTCTCACCACTCTAGTCCAAGATGAGTTCACCTTTCCCTGGACAACCTGCAGGATACATGTTATTCTGCCTCATGCTAACTGAGATGACAGTGACCAACCATCTGCGTTTGCCAGGGACTGAGTAATTTTCTGATGCAGTACTTTCCGTGCTAACAAAAGGGGGAAAGGCCTGGGCTTACTAGGACAGTTGTTCACCCTACCTGGAATTCTTTCAGTTATCGCCTAGATTTTGAACCAGAGCAGTGATTCTCAACTAGGGGACATTGGCAATTGTATGAAGACATTTTTAGTTGTCAAAACCTAGGTTGGGGTGCTAGTGGTATCTTGTGGGTAGAGCCCAGGGATGCCGCTATACTTCCTACGATGCACAGGACAGCTCCCACAACAAAGAATTATCTGGCCCCAAAATGTCAATGGTGGGGAAGCTGGGATGGCTCAGCAGGTTAAGTGCTCGCTTTGAAGCCCCTGGGACTGAGGATTGAATCCAGGCCCTGGCCCATGTGGACCCACATGCTGAACTGGGGTGTGCCCCCAGTTCAGTTCTTGCTGGGGCCTATGTGGGAGGCTCCCGGCCCATTTCCTGCCCTGTGCAGCCCTGTGCCCACCTGTGGAGTGAAACTATATAGAAAACTAATGTCAACTATGGAGACTGCTCTGGGCCCTCCCCCTTCTCTTCATATCTCTCTGTCTCTGTTTCTCTCTGTCAAAAATCAATAAAATAAATCTTAAAAAAAAAAAAAAAAAGTCAATGGTGCTGTGGTTGAGAAACACTGTCCTAAAAAATCCACTCTAGCCCCTCTGATGCCTACTGTAGTGCTGAGCATTTAGATGGTTAAAATGGGGGGAATGGTACCAAGGCTGGCCTCTAAAAGGTTGGGCATGTGACCAAGAGAACATGCCCACCAGTTTCTGCATTCCTGTGGGTAGGGACTTCCCCAAGATTCCCTGGCCAACGTGGGCCTGTGACTACCACTGTGTTCTTAGTGGCCTTGGTGTGCTCTGTGACCTGCAGTGGCTGCTGGAAACAACGTGGAGGACAGCTGTGGGGAGCTGTTGCTGCAGCTGCACCAGCAGTATCCCGGTGATATTGGATGCTTCGCCATCTACTTCCTGAACCTGCTTACCCTGAAGCCGGGAGAGGCCATGTTTCTGGAAGCCAATGTGCCCCATGCCTACCTGAAAGGAGGTGAGGCCCATCTCAGCAGTGAACCCCACTGCCATCCCCCTTGGGCCTTGTTTCCCCATATAGATGGTGGGGAGGGTGGTTGAGGAAACCTTTAAGGTCCCATCCAGCTCTGACCTAGGTTCCTGGGGTCAGCAGGGAAGTGGCCAAGAGGGATGATGAATGCTAGGTTGGTTTGGACACTGCTTGTCTTCACACCAACCCTGTCAGTATGTGTGGGAACCACAGTTAGAACCTAGGCTATACTAGATCAAGGCTGTTCTCACCCCTGCATCATACTGCCTTCATGTGTCTGTCCCATCATCCAGAGATTTTTTACATCTAAAATACACATTACCACAGAAGGGTCTTCACATTTTGACTCTTGCTTGTTTTTCTACTTGTGGGCAGGATTTTGTGGGAGAATAGTGACTGAGGAGGACTGGAACTCCCCCTGACAGCAGGGGACCTGTGTCACCTGTTTTTGGTGTACTTTAGCTTATTCACATTTTTACCTAACTGCAGGGGGTTCACAGTGCTCAGAAGGCCCAGTTCTAGAGAGCCCAACTCCAAGGCATTCTTCACAGCTTAGCACATAACTCTGTCCCCAGACTGCGTGGAGTGCATGGCATGTTCAGACAACACGGTACGTGCTGGCCTGACGCCCAAGTTCATCGATGTGCCAACTCTGTGTGAAATGCTCAACTACACCCCCAGCCCCAGAGAGGATAGGCTCTTCCCTCCAATACGGAATCAGGAAGACCCCTACCTCTCTATCTATGACCCTCCTATACCAGACTTCACCGTTATGAAAATGGAGGTGAGTAGGGGCCATGGTGGGTGTCCTTTGTGGGGCTTGAAAACCCCTGGCAAGGGCTACAATGTGGACAGTATGTGAGACTGGGTTTCTGTCAAGTTCACTTAGTGGGGGTAGAGCCACAGGGTCTGCTCACTACTCTATACCAGGGACAAAAGGTGGGCCTCCATGCTGACAGGAGCCTGAGCAATGGGGGCAAAGGCAGCAGAGCTCTCCCTCTCACTGCCCTTGGGGTTGTCCTACACCTGTGAGCTGTGAGAAGAGAGTCTGAGCTCAACCATCCTTTCATTTCTTGCCCAGGTCCCTGGCTCTGTCCCTGAGTATAAGGTCTTGGTATTGGATTCTGCCAGCATCCTCCTCATGGTGCAGGGTACTGTGACAGCCAGTACTCCCACCTCCACTGCAACAATCCCCCTGAAGCGTGGCGGGGTGCTCTTTATTGGGGCCAATGAGAGTGTCTCACTGAAGCTCACAGTGCCCGAAGACCTGCTGATATTCCGTGCCTGCTGTCTGCTGTAGAGGCCACAGCCATCCTGGTTCGCCTGGTCACTCTAAGTCTGGCCAGCTTTACCTCCTCAGGCCCAGCCCAAATTCCTTTCCTTTCTAGACTTTGGCTACACCTTAGAAGAACTGGTATAGAGCAATGAGCCTGAAGGTAGTAAGCAGGCCTAGGCTGAACCATCTTCTTCCTGAGAGAAGGGCCCATGTGAAGACTAAGGGCTGACATTCCCCTCATACTCTCACACCTAAGCCATTTCAATACAGGAGCCATTTCAATACAGGAGGTAGCAGCTCTGTCCCACCTACTGTATTAAATAAGCTGATAAAGTCTATGATTAGCTCAGCATCAGTTACAGCAAAAACATAGGTGACTAATTTCTAAGAACAAGGTCTGGTCCTGGGTCTGCCTGTGTCCTCAGCTGGAGAGGAGGGAAAGGGTAGACCTATGGACTAATGTAGTTCATTGTCACCCTCTTACTCTGTCAAATCAATTAAAGACTGTGTTCAGGCTGTGGGGACGAAGAGCACTCAGCCTTTGGTAGTCTAGTACCTGAAGTGGGCAGGCTGGACTCCAGAGCCCTTTTATAGGAAGGCACAGGTGAGACAGTCAGCTTCCACCTCAGATGCAGAGCTTGCAGTCAGGTCCTGGGCCCTCCAGCCCTGCAGACACAGGGGAAGGTGGGTCTAAATAAGATTCTTCTCCAGGGTTTCAGTTGGCCTTTGGGCAGGATCAGTCAGTATGCTAAGGCCAACAGGCTGGATTTGGCCACACCTCTTCATTTACATACCACCCACCTGCTTTCAGATTACATTACCGGTAGCCCTTCAGAGTTTGTCAACCACTTCTCTAAGAACACAGTCACTGTAGACACATGGACTTAGGAACAGGATGATCCAATTTGTTTTGTGAAGAACAACCTAGCTACTTTTCTAAACTGACAGGAAGTACCTAGGGAGAGCTCTACTTTCTTAGTGTCTACCTTCTCAGAGGTGGGACACCTATGCAGGAGGCTGCACAGCTGTCCATTTTACCACTGAAGTTTCTGATTGGCAGCCTTAGATCTTACCTCCGACTAAGCTGAGACCCAGGCTATTGGCTCTTTCCTGTGGGGTAAGTTTAGACTTACACAAAAAGATCTTCCTAGGCCGCTGTTCACACTAGACCCCCTGTATAAATGAATTCTAGAAAACTACCTTCAAAAAAAGTTCTGGCCAATCTGTTCTGGTTTCTTTGCCCCCAAATTTCCTCAGCTTAACAAAAAAATGACCTTGGAAGAAAGAGTTTGCTAAATGGAAGTCATTCTAAAAGAAGTGATGTGCAAAAGCCTATTCCATCCCTGGACTCCAGTGAAGCAGGCCTGAAAATGATGCCCACTAAGAGAGGTCCTAGGAGGAATGGTCACAGTTGGGGCTATTAGGCTATTTCTACATTTCAGGATTCAGAAATAGTGATGACTACAGCCTAGGACTTTCTTAAAAATCCAATTACAACACAGCACAGCTAGCATGTTTATTATAAACTTCCAGAGCTGTAGAAACCTAAGCCAGAGTCCTGTAGAATACTCTATAAATACCATGCAGTACCACTCCCATGTGTGAGGTAAGCCCAAGTATACCCTTTTCCCAGGGCACTGTCATCTGTAGTACCCAGCACTCTGAATTAAGCCAATTTGGCTCTGGGCATGTTGGTGCCTTTATTGGTGACATTTTAGCATCTGGCCTCTACCCACAAACCACCGACCAGTCCCTATCTTGCCCCATTACACTGTCTGTCCCATTCCAGATTCCTGCAGTTATTTCCACAAAGGTAATACCTTGCACACAGTCAACCAGCTCTGGAACATCTTCCTCTCTAGGGACAGCTGCAGCCAAATACACTAGTGTTAATAGCAAAGACCACCCAGGGGGCCTTGGCCTTGGTATCCTATTGCCACCCTCACTGCCAGCAGCTTCCAAATTCTTGGGTAACTTTCTTAACCAACTCTCCCATAGAAAAGTGGCCCCACACTCAGCTGCCACAGCCACCTTTTGGCCCCTGCTGGGTTTCCTGTTACCACTGTCTTCCTTTACACTGACCTACATCTGAGCCCTTTATGTACACTTCGCCACCTCTGCAGAAACCAGGAAGACCTGGATAGTCTCTATGGATGGGCAAGGGGTTCTGCATGGAGATGCCCCACTCCCCAATTTAAGGGGCCTCTGTCTGTCCCATCTCTCCTGCTGTGACACTGCTAGACTGTTGAATAAGTTAGCCACAGCCCCCTGAATACCATATAATCCTCTCAGCTGTGATTTGGGAAAAGCACCAAAATAGATGCCAATCAAGCATTTCTAGGATTACCCTTATGAGTAGTTGTCTGACAAACATGACCTTTTTATTTGACTTGAGTCCACACCATCTCTCATATACTCCTAGTGGCCAAAGGACATCAGGACTTTCCCATGTGGGGCCCATATGCCAATCCTGACTACCCTGCCCCTAGGCTGGGAACCCTGCCCACCTCCATTGAGTCTTCACCATTATTCTAGGTGAGAAAAAAAAAAGTGTATAGCTGCACTCTAAGGAGAGGTCTGGTCTAACAAGATGCCATCTAGTAGGGGTCACGGGGGATTATGCCTGTCTTTGCTGTGTTCAGACAGGGTTGAGAGGCTGTGTTATTCCCAGAGGTTTACTGTAGAGTCCAGCCTGAGTATCCACTGTGAGGCCGGGAATCTAGTGTGCTCTGTGCAATATACTGGCCCACCCTGGGGTAAAGGGAGGCCCTCTGCAAGGGCAGGCTTTTTCCTCAAGCAGGGGCCTTAGAAGCTGGCATAGGGTCCTCCTCCTCGTCATCTGTGAGCCTCTGTCAATGTCAAAGCTAGCACAGCCACGCCCACTGCTACTTCTCAAGTTTAAAAAGCTAAACAACCAGAAAGGCAGCTGATTGCACCCTGCAGCTCCCTCTGCTGGTAACCAAAAACTGGAAGTTTCTGGGGAAAGATCCAGTCCTTCCACCCAACCTTTAGCTCAAAAGACTACATGCCATAGATGGAGACACTAGCTAAGACCAAGGGGAAGACTGGTGACTAAAGAAATGCAAACCGGACACAGTGGAACAGTTTTTCTCTAACTAGGGCTGACCAGAGTCACTAAACCTATCCAGCTGAACCAGCTGGGGATGTTCTGGGTCCAGAGATTCTGGAAATCTTGACCCTGCTGTCCTCCCTGCTGTAGTGAGACAGGTGCAAATACAAGAGGGCCAACGGGTCTTGCTCCATGCTCTCTTGAAGGGCAAACCCGTACCTGTCTTGGAACTAGGACTAGGAGAGTTTAACAAATTTCTTAAAACTGGTCCCAAATAAATTCTTTTCATAGAATCCCAGATACAAGCCACAAAGTGCTATTTGCCTCTTCATAATACTATCCAGCACAGCTGGGTACAAAAGCTCTCTCCCTCCAAAGAGCATGATGACAAATACCAGTCAAGATGTCTTCAAGTGTATCTTAGCCAACCTTGTCACCATTAAGAGCCAGATTTCCTCTACTTCTGCCCTTATTAAAGTGGTTTTGCCAAATTGCTTTAACAGCAGAGGAAAACTCCAGAATCCCACCTATCACCTGGGTGGGAGCCTCTGGCCTGAAAAAGCACCAGGTGAGGGATAAGTGCAGGTCACTGATTCTCCAGAGGGTCAGTGCCCCCCAGTGATTTTGGGACTGAGGCAGTTCCCACTGCACTGTGACCTATGAGCAGCCAGCAGGACTCTGCAGGTGTGGCGAGCAGGGCCCATCATATAGGGGGTTATGTCTACTGGAGGCTACAGGAGGAAGAGTCCCCAAGACAGCACCAGCAGCAGGAGCATGTTGAAGAGGCCATAGACTTGGGGGGAATGAGGTCCAAGTCCTCATCATCTGGAATCTCATCCAGGTGATAGCCATCCTGGAGCAGCTGGCGGTTCACATCCTGGTTCACCTGCTAAGAGCAGGAAAGAGAACTATAAGGCAGGTTCAAAGCAGGATAACTGCTGCCCCAAAAGCAGACCCAAATCTCCTTACGAAAGCTACTGTCCATGCTCCACCCTCAGGCCAACCCCACACATCCCCGGACTGCAGGACAGTGTCATCTTTTCCTTCCTGTGTCTCCCCCATCAGTGAAGGGCGCCCAGGGGCCTGAGCCAGTATTGTCCAGGCTGCGCTGTCATGGACACCTAGGGAAGGTGCTCTCACTAAGAATACTGAGGCAGGCAGTGGGCTGGCTCAGTAGGTTGAGCGCTCACTCTGCAGCCCCGGGGTCCGAGGATGGAGTCCCAGGATCGAGTCCCAGCCCCGGCCCATGTGGACCCATATGCTGACCTGTGGTGTGCGCCCAGTTCAGTTCCTGCCAGGGACCATGGAGGCCCCTGGCCTGGTTCCTGCCCTGTGCAGCCCCATGCCCACCTGCAGAATGAAACTATATGGAAAATGAATGACATACAGCTATGGAGACTGCTCTGGGCCCTCCCCCTTCTCTCTGTCTGTCTGTCAAAAAAAAAAAAAGTGAGGCACCTGATGTAAATATCAGATTCCAGATTGTTTGAAAATCAGTGCTTTGACCATTCCCACTGGGACTGCAGACTGGTCCCTATGAAGGCTGAAGAATATGGGACAATGATACCAGAACAATGGGGAAGAATAGTAAAGGAGTATGAATTACAATAGAATGCAGTAGAGAACATGTCCTTCAGTGCCACAGAGTTCATTCCCTGCAAAGTGGAACCTGTGAGCCTGGCTTTACCAGTTCCACTGAGCAGAAGGAAAACCAGACTAGGAACAGTGTAGGACTTTCTTTGGCTACTGGCTGATATTTCTTTCCTGTGTTAACTATCTTAGGCACCCAGCTACTTAAGAACACAATTTACAAACTGCATCTATTCTCTTTGGCAGAAACTCAGAGGTAGCCAAGGGTTTCCATGAGAATAAGGAAGAAATACCAGTGGTGTACAGTACTATCCCCATGCACTTCACTTCTGTCAGAGGCAGTAAGCTGCACATGAAAGAACTTGATGTCCCTCGTTTCTACCTGGGACAGTCACTCTGAAAGCATATCCAACAGGCCAGCCCAGGAGTATCTTGGTCTGAGTTCCCATATATGGAACAACTGAAGGAATCAAAGTTATTTGGCCTGGAAGAATGCAAGCTGAGTGGAGGATAGCAGGGGGAGGGACAGGACTGCTGATCTCAGAAAGACAATCAGAAGGGAGACGAGAATTACTGTATGACACTGGAGGGTAGCCCTAGGACGACCACTAAGTCCAGGCTGCAGGAGACATTTCAGATTAATAAAGACTTAGTTCTAAGCTACCTGCAGAAGGAATTGTGTACATGTGCTGGGGAGAGAGCAGGCAGCAAGGTTTCTTGGAAAGAATGAGTACCTGATTACGAGAAGCATCCAAGCAAGCAGAGGCTTGTATACACTTAGCTGAGATTTACCTAGAGGATTCCTTTTCTCAGTAGTTGCCTGGACTAGAAGCCTTGTGAGGTCATTTCCAGGTCTCCTGGATTTTCAACAGCCCTCCTCAAATACCTAGTGCCTTTGCTGGGGTGGGGGCAGAGTAAAAGACTGGAGAAGCAGCTGGTCTGGCATGGTGCTGTGCATACAGCAGGTGCTAGACAAGCATTTGGCACTGGTGGTGACGCTGCCTGAAGCCTGGCCCCGCCCGCACAGGAAGGCACTCTGGACTTGCCTCTGCAGAGGAGTACCCGGAGGAGTGTCTGGATTCCAGCTCCCCATCACTAGGGAAAGAGGAGACAGTCAGTTCAGAGGGATGCCTGTGGAGCACAGCTGCAAAGGGCAAGGGGGAGAGCATGCAAGAGGGTCTGCAGGACTTATGAAGCAAAGACCACACACCAGAACTGGCTCTGAGTACAAATGGTTCCTTCAATGGCTCCAGCAGGGACAAGGACACTGTCCCTAACAGTGCAAGACATAATAAGGCAGGATGATTTCCCCCAGACAAGGTTGGTGCTTCAAATCCAAGAGCAGCATGAATCCTCTAAGCAAGCCACCTTGAGAAGGAACAGTACTCCAAAGAGCCCTGGAACATGCATGAGGGTCTTCAAAAGAAAGGGATCTAGAGAAGGCACTAAGCAATCTGCACTTTTACCCACATCACTCCCCAAGCGGTATTTCCAGAGAGCACTCACCTGTCAGAGTCGAGGGACTCAAGATTTTCATCTGGACTCTGACTAAGAGCAGTATAGCCCTTGTTAAACTTCACTGACCTGAGCAGAGATGGGGAAGAGATCAAGCATAGATGAAGCACCAGCATTACAGGGAAAGCCAGAGTCCCCGCTCTTAGGAAAAAGAACCGACTGCACTACTCCTGACTGGCCTTCTACCTGGTCACACAGCCACCCTGACGGTCATGTATCTGGCTACAGCTCCTCAGAATATGCACTTCCCCATACCACTCCCCTTACTGCTGCGAAAGAAAAGCACCCCACCACACCTTATTCAACCAGAGACCAGAAAAGGCATAACTCCTCACCTGAGTTTCCGCTCTTATCTGTCTGAGGTACTGGACAAAGTCCTCTGTAGCCCTCAGAGTTTACCATTCTGCTTTTAAAACTAGACAGCGCTGGCTGTTCCCACACTGGTCTCCATCCTCACTCCTAGGGTCCCAGCCATTATGCTCCTCCCTAATTAGTGAATGATTCTACGCCCTGGCAAAACCCGCTTATTCCAAAGCCCTTTCTTTCCCTGACACCATCCCATCCTTAAAGGGAGAGGGGTAGGAGGGTCGTTCCTCTTCCTACTTTAAAATAGTGAGCCTGACAGAATGGCGTCAGGGGAATCCCTAGGTAGGACTTAAACACGAGTCCTCCGTCTCCTAGCGTAGCCCCATCAGGTACGGCCTTCTCTGCAAAGTGCTTGTGCAGAGGAAGCGGCGCTGGCTGACACCTTTTCCCTGAAGAGTCGGGGCGGTTCGGCGAGGCCCCCAGCATGCCTTTTCTCCGCAGAACGGCCTTGGCCAGGTCCCGGTGCTTCTCTGGAAGTCAAAGGGCCCGGTTCAGCAGGGTCTTCCCCACTGCACCGTGTCTCCCAAAGGCCAGGAACCTGCTCCTGCCGAACGGATTTTTGGAGGCGGGAGCGGGCTGCAGGGGCCCCTCCGGAGTCGCCCCAGCGGGGCTCCGGAGCCCGCCCGGGGCACGCGGCAGCCCGCCCAGGCCAAGACCCCCATTGGCCTGCACTCACGCAGCTTGGCCTGAATGGAAGGCACGCGCATGACCATGTACGGCCCCCGCTTCTCCACAGCCACCGGGGTCCTCTCCCCCAGCCGAGGGATTCTGCGGCCGCTTCGCCCAGAGGCTGGCCCCGCAGTCCCTGCCATGCGGCCTGGGGTCTCGCCCGGCCGGAGTCCCGGGGTAGACATTGGTGCCACATGCCCACCGGGTTCCGCAGTCGCCATGGCCTGGCCACGCCCCGAAGAGCGGCTACAGAGAAGCCGGCCTGGAAGGAGGCGGCCTCGGGACAAGATGGCGGCGCGCAGGCGCAGGCCTTACCTGCACGAGCTTCCGGCCCCGCCTTCTGTGGGCGTGGCCCGGCTTTTCCGGGGGCGGGGTAGTCTCAGCCCCTCCTCCTGGTACCCTGATGATCTTGTACACGGGGCAATGTTGGGTTCTGTAGGTCTTCTCTTTTTCTACTCGAAATCGAATATCTGTATTTACGGAGGGCGCTGGCTGTGCGCCTACCTACCGATCCCCTTACGCTCCACGCGCATGTGCTCTCCACAGTGTCTCGTGGGTCATTCCGCCACAGGCGACTTGCCCAAGGGCGGCCCGGGAGAGCTTGGGTTGAACCTAAAAGAGCTGTAGGAAAAAGAGAGGTATTACCGCTCTTGTCCAGAAAAGGATACAGGCCCATGAGAGAGAGGGTCACGAACCTTGCAGAGGGGAAGCCGGGACGGCTCAGCAGGTTAGGCGCTCACTTTGCAGCCCTGGGGACTGAGGATCGAATCCCGGCCCCAGCCCCTGTGGACCCATATGCTGAACCGGGGAGTGCCCCCAGTTCAGTTCTCACGGGGTGAGACCCCGGCCCAGTTCCTGCCCTGTGCAGCCCACACCCACCTGTGGAATGAAACTATGTGGAAAAACCAATGATGTGCAATTATGGAGACTGTTCTGGGCCCTCCCCCTTCTCTCTGTCTCTCTCTTTGTAAAAACAATAAATAAAATAAATAAAGAACCTTGCGGAGGTCACATAACTAAAGGCATTGTCAAACTGATGTTATTTCCATCTGGTGCCTGAGACTTTAGATGAGCCCATAGATGAGCCCAGACCCTCTCTAGGCCTCAGTTCCACATTTTAAAATGGAACCTGGGGAAGCTGGGATGGCTCAGCGGGTTAAGAGCTTGCTTTGCAGCTCGGGGAACCGAGGATCAAATCGACCTTCGGACCCATATGCTAAATTGGAGTGTGCTTTCCATGCAGGAGGCCCCCAGTTTGGTTCCCCACCCCCTCGGCCTCTGGCTCCATACGAGAGGCCCCCAACACAAATCCCGCTTTGCCCCACCCCCACCCCCACCTCCACCTCCTGGTGGAACTTGAAACCGTGTGGAAAAAACTGAAACTGATGATGTGCAGCTATGGAGACTGCTCTGGACCCTCCCCCTTCTCTCTGTTTCTCTATCTCTGTCTCTGTCAAAAACAATAAAGTAAATCTTAAAATGTAACCCAAGTCACTCCGTCGTACAGCGACAAACAAGAGTAAAATAGGCTGTAAAAAGAAGGGGGAAAGTGCGCTGAGTCTGTGTGTGGCAATGATCTGTCACTGCCCTTGACTTCTCTAGCTCCCAAGGGATGTGCTTGTAGCTGGCTGGAAAGACCTCCAGATCCTTGGAGGAATTGCCAAATCTCATGAGGCTGTCCCCAGCTTGACTTATTGGCCTTCACAGGGTATGTCAACAATGTGCAACTTCTGAACCCCCAGGGCCACCTAAATAGTTGAGCAGGACTTTGCGTTAGGCAGGATAGGAGAAGAAAAAGAATTTAGGGTTGAGTTTTTTAAAAAATTAGAAGCACAAAAGAATGCTGTTTTAATAGGTTCCACCCCTATTTTGACCTCCAGAAACAGCAAATTCATATGACTTAATACTGAAACCTTCTGACCTCCCAATGAAGCTAGTGTTTACTTCTGTTATGCAGTGAGACTTAGACTTATTCAAATTCACTAGTTAGGTGGTAAACCTAGAATTTGAAACTAGCACCCTGTGGACTCCAAAGAAATGGTTTTTGTCATGGCTATGCTGCCTGATAAACTGATGGAGACCTCCCCAATAGTCAAAGTCAAACTGTGATCAAAACTCACTTGATGTCACAAAATCTCCAGGAACTTGTACCAGAAAAGAGTTTGAGCACCCTCATCCATGCCCCTCCTGAGTCTCATCATTAGTGCTCAGTTAATTGCTATCTGATTGAACATGGGCCCTGAATCCAGATTATTTGCTCTGCCACTTACTGGCAAGTTATCTGACCTCTTTATATCCCAAGTTTCTTTACCTGAGAAATGAGGATGACAATAGTGCCTGTCTAATAGTGTTGTGAATTTAAATTGTCACGTGCTTGAAATGGCACTTAGCATATAGTTACTGCTCAGGAATGTAACCTTACAAACCTTACACGGTGTTCTAAGTACTTAATGTTTATTTTCTCACTTGGCTTTATGCTGCCTAAGGGCAGACTGCCTTATTCATTTTGAATCTCTTGTTAGCACAATGTCATAGTAATACCTATTGGTTGAATGAATGTCCTGTTTCCCCCTCTTAACTTTTAATTAATTTAAAATATTGAAGTTTGGGGCTGGGAAGAATCTTAGAAATTATATATAGTCCAAACTCATTTTATTTATTTATTTATTTATTTTTAAGTTTTATTTATTTATTTATTTATTTTTTGACACAGAGAGAGAGAGAGAGATACAGAGAGAGAGCGAACTGAACTGGGTGTGCTCCCCAGTTCAGCATATGGGTCTGCACGGGCCGGGGCCGGGATTCGATCCTCGGTCCCCGGCGCTGTAAAGTGAGCGCTTAACCCACTGAGCCATCCCGGCTTCCCCTATTTATTTATTTTTTTTTTTTAATTTTTTTTTTTTTTTTTCACATTTATAGAGAGAAATTATCTTTTTGTCTTCAGTGCATAGTTATTTCTATTTTACTTTTTGACAGATAGAGAGAGAGACAGAGACAGAGACAGTTTGTTTGTTTGTTTTTATCTTTTCACATTTATAGAGAGAAATTATCTTTTTGTATTTTACTTTTTGACAGATAGAGAGAGAGACAGAGACAGAGACAGTTAGAGAACCGAACTGTGGGAACTCCCCAGTTCAGCACGTGGGTCCTGCCTGGGCCGGAGCCGGGACTCGATCCTCGGTCCTCATGGCCTCAAAGCGAGCACTCAACCCGCTGAGCCGTCCCGGCTTTCCCCCCTATTTATTTTTTAAGATTTATTTTTATTGTTTTTTGACAGAGAGACAGATGGAGAGAGAGAGAGAGAGAAGAGGGAGGCCCAGAACAGTTTCCATAGTTGACAGCATTAGTTTTCCATATAGTTTCACTCCATAGGTGGGCATGGGGCTGTGCAGGGCAGGAACTGGGCTGGGAGCCCCCCACCTAGGCCCCGGCAAAGAACTCCCCCAGTTCAGCATATGGGTCCGCATGGGTCCAGGCCAGGATTCGATCCTCGGGCTCTGGGGCTGCAAAGTGAGTGTTTAACCCGCTGAGCCATCCCAGCTTCCCAAACTAGTTTTATTAATGAAGAAATTTTGACTGCCCAACTATCCAGGCCTGGGTGTGGGCAGTTCTCTTTCCTGTTTAAGATATATGTTCACTAGGAATCTAAGAAGAATAAATTACTCCCCATACCCCAAAACAAACAACAATGAATAAAGTCTAAGTTAAAGGGGATGCTCTCCTGGGCCACAACTGCCACAGCACACAGAGCACGAAGTCCCTCGTCCTCATGTCTTCACCCCTTCTACTCAGACCCTACCTCAGAGTGACTGTGCTGGCTCCCCTGCTGGACTGAGATCCTCAGATCTTCCATTCAGCAAAGTTTTATTCATCTCAGGTGTGACAGGTGCTATGTCAGGCCCTACTGATCTAATGATAAGTAAGACAGATAAGACACCTCTTTGTTTCCAATTCCTAATCTTCCTTTATTCTTTGTTCTTGGGGGTGGGACAGAAGGTTGGGTGGCGTGGAGTGGGGTGTGATGGAGGTAAATTCGCAGCTGTTAGGAGCACAGACTCCCACCTTGGCTTTCAGGCCCTCCTGCCCACATTGGGCAGTCACATCTTTATTGTTGGCTCCAGATCATGGGAATCCCACCCATTTCTTAACCTTCCATACTCTTGGGAACGGTGAATCCTTATCAGCAGTTAAGAATTCTGGTTCTGCTATCCACTGGCAAGTATTTGGGATTTGGAACACTGGTGAAATTTTATTATTTATTTATTTATTTATTTATTTTAAAGATTTCTTTTTATTGTTTTTGACAGAGACAGAGATACAGAGACAGAGAGAAGGGGGAGAACCCAGAACAGTCTCCATAGTTGCACATCATTGGTTTTTCCACATAGTTTCATTCCACAGGTGGGCACGGTGCTGCACAGGGCAGGAACTGGGTCAGGGTCTCACCCCGGTGAGACCTGAATTGGGGGCACTCCCCAGTTCAGCATATGGGTCCACACAGGCCAGGACCGGGATTCAATCCTCGGTCCCCAGGGCTGCAAAGTGAGTGCTTAACCCACTGAGCCATCCCGGCTTCCCATGTTTATTTATTTTTTTAAGATTTATTTTTATTATTTTTGACAGAGAGAGAGAAAGAGCAGAGAGAGACAGAGAGAAAGGGGAGGGCCCAGAGCAGTCTCCATAGTTGTACATCATCAGTTTTGACAGTTTCATTCCACACAGGTGGGCATGAGCTCATGCAGGGCAGGAACCGGCCTGGGGGCCTCCCACTTGGGAAGCACGCTCCAGTTCAGCATATGGGTCCACATGGGTCAGGGCCGGGACTCGATCCTTGGACTTTGGGGCTACAAGGCAACCACTCAACCCGCTGAGCCATCCTGGCATCCCCCAATTTTTTTTATTGAGGTATAATTGACATAACATTGTATTCATTTCAGGTGTATAACATAATGACTTGGCTTAGATTATTTGGCAAAATGATTACCACAACAAATTTAGGTAACATCCATCACCATACACAGTTACAAAAAGCATTTTTTTATTATCATGATGAGAACTTTTAAGATCTACTCTATTAGCAACTGTCAAATATGCATTATAGTATTAACTATAGTCACCATGCAGTACATTGTGGCCCCATGACTTGTTTATTTTATTGCTGAGTTTGTACCCTTTGATCCCTTCACCCATCCTCTAGTTCTAACAGTTTTTTTCCTGCAACTACTAACCTGTTCTCTCTGAAACCTTATTTTTTCTTTTTTGCATGCTACATAGAAGTGAGATCATATGATATCTGTCTTTCTCTGACTTACTTCACTTAGCATAATGTCTCAAGGTCCATCCATGTTGTATCAAACGGCAAGATTTCATTCTTTTTTATGGCTGAATTGTTATATATACATCATATTTATATTACTTCTTTATCCATTGATCTATCAATGAACACTTAAGTTGTATCCATGTGAACAATGCTGCAGTGAACACAGGGGTGCATATATCTTGTTTAATTAGTGTTTTCATTGTCTTTAGATAGAAACCCAGAAGTGGAATTGCTGGATTATATGGTAGTTCTATTTTTTTTTTTTTTAAGGACCCTCCATACTGCTTTCCATAGTGACTGCACCAGTTACATTCCCACCAACAGTGCACAAAGATTTCAACATTCCTTGCCAACATTTGCTATTCTTGCCTTTTTGATAATACCCATTCTAACAGGTGTGAGGTAGTACTCATTTTGGTTTTGATTTGCATTATGTTGATGGTTAGTGATGTTGAACATTTTTTCATATGCCTGTTTGCTATCTATATGCTTCTTTGAAACATATCTTTGTGAATCTTCTGCCCATTTTTAAATAAGATTGATTATTTTCTGTTACTGAATTGTATGACTTCTTTATGTATTTTGGATATTAACACCTTCTCAGATATATGAAGGCTGTCTGGAAAAAACCCAGCCATAAATGCCTCCATTTTTTATAATACATGGCTGGACACTTTCCGGACAGCCTTCATATTATTTCCGTTTAGTAGGCTGCCTTTTTATTTTGTTGGTGGTTTCCTTGGTTGTGCCGAAGCTTCTCAGTTTGGTGTAGTCCCACTTGTTTATATTTGCTTTTGTTGTTTTAGCTTTTGAAGTCAGATCCAAAAAATCATTGCTAAAACCAATGTCAAGCTTACTGCCTACGTGTTCTAGGAGTTTTATGGTTTCAGGTCTCACATTCAAGTCCTAATCCATTTTGAGTTAGTTTTTGTGTATGGTGTAAGAAGTAGTCTAGTTTCAGTCTTTCGGTATGGCTGTCCAGTTTTCCCAACACCATTTATTGAAGAGACTGTCCTTTTCTCCTTTGTTATTGCCATATATGCATGAGTTTATACCTGGGTATTTTATTCTGTTCCATTGACCTACCCCGTATTTTCCGGCGTATAAGACGACCCCCTAATTTTACAGTTAAAACATAGGTTTAGGCCTATATTCACTGTATAAGACTATCCCCCACTTCTGAGGCTGTAGTCTTATACAGCGAATATAGGCTTAAGCCTATGTTTTAACTGTAAAATTAGGGGTTCGTCTTATACGCCCGGTCGTCTTATACGCCGGAAAATACGGTATGTGTCTATTTTTATGCCAATGCCATACTGCTTTGATGACTAAAGCTCTGTAATAGAGTTTGAAATTAGGGAGTGCCATGCCTCCAACTGTGTTTTTCTGTCTCCAGATTGCTTTGGCTACTTGAGGTCTTTTGTGGTTCCATACAAATTTTGGGATTGTTTGTTCTATTTTGTGAAAAATGCCATTGGGATTTTGAAAAGGTTGCATTGACTCTAGAGATTGCTTTTAGTTTGGGTATTTCAACAATATTTATTCTTCCAATCTATGAGCACAGAGTATCTTACCATTTCTTTGTGTTTTTAATTTCTTTCATCAATGTCACATAGTGTCTAGTGTACAGGTCTTTTACCTCCTTGGTTAAATTTATTTCTATTCCTAAGTATTTTATTGTTTTTAATGCAGTTGTAAATGGCGTTGTTTTCTTAATTTCTCTTTATGATATTTCATTGTTATTAATAGTACATAGAAATGCAACCAATTTTTATGAAATGATTTTGATTCCTACAACTTTTGAATTATTTTTATTCTAACATGTTTTTTTTCTGGTGAAACTTGTAGGTTTTTGTAAAACATTTATTTTTATTGTTTTTTACAGAGAGAGACAAATAGAGACAGAGAGAAGGGGGTGGGCCCAGAGCAGTCTCCATAGTTGTACATCATTAGTTGTGACATGGTTTCATTCCACACAGGTGGGTGGGGGCCACACAGGGCAGGAACTGGGCTGGGGGCCTCCTGCATGGGAAGCAAACCCCCTTGAGCCAGGGGCTGAACTAGGGGCTGAGAACTGAACTGGGGGCCTCCTGCACCAGAAGCACTCCCCAGTTCATATGGGTCCACACGGGCCAGGCCAGGGTTCAATCCTCAGTCCGTGGGGCTGTAAAGCAAGCGCTTAGCCTGCTGAGCCAGCTCACCTTCCCCTGTAGGGTTTGTTTTTTATATATAATATCATGCCATTTACAAATAATGACAGTTTTACTTCTCCATTTCCAATTTGGATGCCTTTTATTTCTTCTTTTTCCCTAATTGCTCTGGCTAGGACTTTCAATACTTAAAAAAAAAAAAAAAGATTTATTTTATTGTTTTTGACATAGAGAGATAGAGACAGAGAGAGACAGAGAAGGGGAAGGGCCCAGAGCAGTCTTCATAGTTGTACATCATCAGTTTCAACATGATTTTGTTCCACACAGGTGGGCAAGGGCCACACAGGGCAGGAACTGAGCTAGGGGCCTCCTGCATGGGAGCGCACCCCC
>PVKE010008650.1:0-47069 GCA_004027555.1 Craseonycteris thonglongyai
CCCCCAGTGCGGCTGGGTGAGGCTCGTCCGGCCCCAGCGCCCTCTGGGCCTCTCTGTGGCAGGTGCGTTCTTTACCAAGCGGGTGGACACGGGCACCGTGTCTCTGAAGTTTGAGATCTGGGACACGGCTGGCCAGGAGAAGTACCACAGCGTGTGCCACCTCTACTTCCGGGGTGCCCAGGCTGCGCTCTTGGTGTACGACATCACCAGCAGGGTAAGGCTCACCTCGGGGCATCCCCCGCCCACCTCTGCAAGGCACCTGCCTGCTGTCCTGCCCGGCGTGGCCGCTGCCGTCTGAGGGGCCCACGGGACTGGGGAGGCCGGGGCTTCGTGGTCACCTCAGCACAGCCGGTGGCAAGCACATCGGTGACGGCTGGACACCTCCTCCAGGAAGCCCTCCCCGGGACCCCCTCCTCCTCCCGCGTGGTGGCTTGGCTCTCCTCTGCTCCTCCCTGATCGCCCCACACCACCCTCTGTTGTCACGATCCTGGAGTGCCTGGGTTGGTGACAGGGACGTTTTAGACACAGGATGGCCCTCCGGGGCTCCCCTGCTGCACGGTGCCATCGGGCAGAGGTGACAGCGGGCAGGCACTTAGCAGCAGGAGGGAAGGCGGGATCTGTGGGGGTGGGTGGGAGGGGCGCCAAACCTGCGCTGGGTGTGGGGCGGGCTCCCCCGGGAAGGCCCCAGCTGAGTGTGGAGGGAGAGCAGGGCCTGGCCTTGGGGTGGGATGGGCAGGGGAGCAAGAGGGGGGCAGGCTGGATGAGGCAGCCTGTGGAGGCCTGGGCAGGGGCTCAGGGCAGGACCCCCACTACCTGTCTGTGGGGTGCTGCAGTGAGGATCAGGGTTTGGGGTGACCGAAGGGACCTTGAGGGCACACAGGCGTGTGACCCGAATTCCTGCGGCCTCCTGCCTCCCAGGCCTTGCTGGGGGGCGGGAGCTTCCCTGGGGCCCAGGACGGGCACAGAGCAGCCCTTGGGGGGTGGCGGGCTGTCTGTCACGCAGGGTCACCTGCCATCCTACATAATGTGGCCCCTGACACCTGCTTTTCCTTTGTTGGGCGAGCTGATGGAGGGTATGTTTTCTGTCGCGTTCTTTCTTTGTGTCTTTTTTCCAGGATTCCTTCCAGAAGGCTCAGCAGTGGCTGAAGGAACTGGAGCGGGAGTTCCTCCCCGGAGAAGTCGTGGTGATGCTGGTCGGCAACAAGACGGACCTCGGGGACCAGAGGGAGGTCCCCTTCGAGGTAGGAATGGAGGGGGCTCACTCTGTCCCTGGGAGAAGGGAGCAACCCCAAAACAGAGGTGCTCACTCACACGCACGCCCAGCCCCACCTGCACACAAGCACACACACATTCCCCCCACCACACACATGCACACACACATGCAATTCTCCTCATACCACATATGCACACACATTCTCCCTCATACCACACATATGCACACACACATTCTCCCCCATACCACACATATGCACACACACATTCTCCCTCATACCACACATATGCACACACATTCTCCCTCATACCACACATATGGACACACATTCCCCCACCACACATATGCACACACACATTCTCCCTCATACCACACATACGCACACACACATTCTTCCTCATACCACACATATGCACACACACATTCTCCCCATACCACACATATGCACACACACATTCCCCCCACCACACATATGCACGCACACACACAATTCTCCCCACACCACATATGCACACACATTCTCCCCCATACCACACATATGCACACACACATTCTCCCCATACTACACATATGCACACACATTCTCCCCCATACCACACATATGCACACACATTCTCCCTCATACCACACATATGCACACACATTCTCCCCCATACCACACATATGCACACACACTCTCCCCCATACCACACATATGCACACATACATTCTCCCCCATACCACACATATGCACACACACTCTCCCTCATACCACACATATGGACACACACATTCCCCCCACCACACACACACGCTCACACCCATGTTCACCTTCTCACACCGGTGCTGCACGTATGTTTCTTGTTTGGGCAGCGGCTTCTGGTCTTTCCTGGAGAGGCCCTCGCAGGTGGGGGGCTGGTGAGCTCCCAGGGCCAGCCTGTCACACGCGTGTGTGTCCAGCTGGTCTCCCTCCCCCACTCAGCAACTGAGAGAGGCCCCCGTACAGGTGTCGCTTTGTTTGCCTGAGTGTGTCACACCCTCCTGACAGGGGCATGCCGTGTCCCCACGGTGTGGCTGCTCTGCGTCTTCAATAGCACGTCCCCCGCCCCGCCCCCACTACACGTGGGACCAGGAATGTGCAGGCAGCTGCGCGGAAGTCACCGGTGGGGCGACCCCAGGCCCCATCGGGGGCTGAAGCAAGAGGAAGAGGCGGCTGGTTCCTCACCGGCTGCCCCCCCTCAGGTCTCCCTGGAGACAAACCCAACCCCCAAACCAAGGGGTAGCACCGGCCACGGGTGGCATTGAACTTGAGCACTCAGTTCCTCAGGCTCCGCGCTCTCGGGCAGCTCTGCTGCTGAGTAATGCGGCGTCCTCTGGCTGCTTCCCGCAGGACGGGCAGGCGTTTGCGGACAGCC
This sequence comes from Craseonycteris thonglongyai, assembly GCA_004027555.1. Taxonomy (NCBI): domain Eukaryota; kingdom Metazoa; phylum Chordata; class Mammalia; order Chiroptera; family Craseonycteridae; genus Craseonycteris; species Craseonycteris thonglongyai. The sequence continues at coordinate 2,608 of PVKE010008650.1, forward strand.
AGAGCTTGCTGTTCATGGAGACCTCCGCCAAACTCAACCACCAGGTGACCGAGGTCTTCAGCGCTGTCGGTGAGTGACGGCCGCCCAGGAGAGCCGGGGCTGGGGGGGGGGGGCATATCACTGGCTCCACTCTATTGGGTCTCCTTTCCTGGAGCCAACAGGATGTCTCTGGGGGTTCAGGGCTCCTGTTTCGTGGCTCCGGGGAAAATGATGGGGATGGGTGGGGTCCTGGGATGGCCCAGTGGGCATGGAGTGGGGGACCCCTGCGCCCCAAACAACCATCTCCCTCTGTGTTCACAGCCCAAGAGCTGCTGCAGAGGGAAGCGAGAAAGGCGGGCCGGACGCCGTCGCGGGGAGCCACGCGCCTGGCCCTGAGCCAGGGGCCAGCAGGCCCGGCCCAGTGCTGTGCCCGCTAGAAGCAGCCACTCCCGAGGGGCCGTCGGGGACACCCCGGGGCGAGCATGACTAGCTCTGGGCCGTCAAGGCACTCGGTTCTGACTCATCGGGGATCCTGGCTTGTCCCCGGGTCCCAGACGTGCCGGAAGCGTGCGTCCCTGGGAATGGCCACTCCCGAAAGCCGGGACGGTCCCTCAGGACAGGATTGGTGTCCAACAGCAACCAGAGGGTGTTGGCCCCGCCTCCTGACACCCTGACACAGGCTGCTGCCCAAATGCCCAGGCCAGGCACCCCTGCTTGTCTCCCCCAGACACAGAGGAGGGGAAACAGGGACCGGTCACTGTGGTGGGTGGACGGTCGCCATACACCTGCTCCTGGGAGCCGGGAGAGAGGCTCAGATGGCGGTGGCCGTGCAGGAGGAAAGCGGGGGACAACCATGGGGCCGGGCCGTCCTCACTGGGCCTCAGTGACATTGCCCCTGGGGAGGGGTGTCTGCCCCAGGGCTGCGGGGGGCTGTGAACCTCACGACGCTGTTTGTGCCCAGTGAGCCTGAGGTGTGAGTTGCACCACCTGCATGGTTTTCTCCAACAATGGAAGCGCTTTCCCTAACTTGGCCGTTGGTGAGTTTGTGAGGTGGGGGCTTGTTATTGCACATAGTCTAGGGGGCTACTGGGGAGTAGCTAAGGAGTTGGGCCCACACGGCCGGCTGTGACGATAGTGGGCACAGGACACGTCTCCTCTGAGGGGGACACATCATGCATTCGCCTCATCGCTGCCCATCTGCCAGGCGGTCGCTGAGGGAGGTGGGCCCAGGGGCAGGGGGAGGTGGCTGTGTGTGGAGGGTTGATGCTGGTTTTACCCCGGGACTGATGAGCAGGTCTCACATGTTAGATGAGGCATCGTTGCAGAAGCCTGGACGGCTCAGCGAGTTCAGCGCTCACCTTGCAGCCCCGGGGACCGAGGATCGAATCCCGGCCCCGGGCTGTGTGGTCCCATACGCTGAACTAGGGTGTGCTTCCCATGTGGGAGGCCCCAGTTTGGTTCTTGCCCCCCACCCCCAGTTTCGGCCCCTGGCTCGAGTTCCCTCCCTGCGCGGCTCCCACTCACCTGTGTGGAAGGAAACCTTGTCGAAAACTGATGATGTGCAACCATGGAGACGGCTCTGGACCCTCCCCCTTCTCTCTGTCTCCCTCTGTCTGTCAAAAACAATAAAATAAATCTTAAGAAAAAAAAGGCAGTCACCGTCGAAAAAGCACGGCTTCGCTATGTTGGCGTAAGGCTGGACAGAGGGATGCACAGAAAGGCCCGTGGCCACTGACTCTGAACTTGCAAAGCGTGTCTGGGGGCTTCTTGTCCCATCTGCTCCCTGCTCTTGTCACCCCGCATGGTGCCCGGACCTTCATGGGGGCCCCTGTCCCCTCAGCATGGCTGCGACCCTGCCAGAGGTCACAGCACCCCTCAAGGGGGCTCCCTTGTAGATTCTGGGGGGCCGTCCTCAACTGTCAGGCCCGGGGCGGCCCGGTGGCTCTGCATCCCCTGCGCCTGGGCGGGCGCTGTCCTGAGGGCAGGGAGTTGGGCCCGGCAGGTCCAACGTCTGCTCTGGGGACATGGGAACAGCCCCGGTGTCCCACACGCCAGCTTTCCTGGTCTTATTCTACAGGACATGTCTCATGTGACCTTTCTAGAGAAAAGCAGAGCAAACCCCAGCCTTTCTTGTCAGGACCCTCCAGGAGAGCTGAGGGCTAGGGAAGGTGATATGCCGAGAGGGCCTGCCACCTTGGTTCTCACTCACCTATTTGAAGATTTATTTTATTGTTTTTGACAGAGAGAGCGGAGGGGGGCCCAGAGCCATCTCCATAGTTGTATGTCATCAGTTTTCGACATGGATTCCTTCCACACAGGTGGGTGGGAACCAGGTTGGGGGCCTCCTGCATGGAGGGCACGCCCCATGAGGTGGGGGCCGAACTGGGGGCCTCCCACATGGGAAACTCACCCTGGCAGGAACTGAATTGGGGACCCCCCACATGGGAAGTGCACCGCAGTCCAGCACATGGGTCTGTATGGGCTGGGACCGGGACTCAATCCTCGGACCCCAGGGCTGGAAGTTGAGGGCTTTTTTTTTAAAGTTTTATTTTTACTGCTTTTTGACACAGACAGAGACAGAGAGAAGGGGGAGGGCCCAGAGCCGTCTCCATAGTTGACAGCATTAGTTGCCCATATAGTTTCACTCCACAGGTGGGTGCGGGGCTGTGTAGGGCGGGAGCTGGGCTGGGGGCCTCCCGCATAGGAAGCTCACCCCAGTTCAGCACATGGGTCCACATGGGCCGGGGCCGGGATTCGATCCTCAGGCTCTGGGGCTGCAAAGTGAGCGCTTCACCTGCTGAGCCATCCCGGCTTCCCCCAAGCACTGTTTTTGGGTTTCGCAGGTGATAGCTGCACGCGGTGCAGGTTCTGACTGCAGTCAGGTGGGGTGGTCTCTCATATGATGATGCCCTTGCTGCTGCAGCACGTGGGGTGTGAGTCCCGGGTGCCAGGCTGTGTCCTTGTGCTCCCTGCTCCCCCAGGGGTTCCTACCGCAGGGCTGGGGACGCCCCACACCAGGCAGGTGGGGCTCACGTTGGAGGCGGCAGGGGCGAGGCTGGCCCTGGCCAGCAGATGGCGCTCCACCACCGCGCCCTGAAGGCGAAGGCCGGCTCCAGTCCCCAGTCCTCACTCCTGACCGTGGGCGTCTCCCGAGCTGACGGGTGGACACAGATGCTGACATGCGTGGGAGCCCGTGCACCTGCGCCTATTTCCCTCCCGTCTTGCCAAGCCTCTGTCGCTGTCCTAGAACTTTATTACTGAAACACCCCATGGACGCATTTTGTCACCAGGCACCCTTCCACGGCCCCCCTAGATTGAGGGGGTGCACTGGGGTCCTGGAGTCCCGTTCTCTGCCACATGGGATGTGACTGTCCTTGCCCTCCTCCTGCCCCAGGAGGCGTGTGGGGCTCAGCCTTTGCCTACAGCCCCTGTGCCCCCTGAGGCTCTGGGCCCTCCCAGGTGACCCCACTGCTCAGGGGAGTGGGCAACTGTGTGGGTGCCCCGTGCCCAGTACGGTGTCCGACACACGCTGCACACTCACGAATGGGTCCAACAAGGTGATAGAGCCTCCTGCCCCCGAGATCTACAGAGAGGCAGGCGGTCCTAGCACAGCCCCCAGCACAACCGACAGGCATGAGTTGTGCCAGCACTCAGCCCTTTCCCTCAGCCCCGTCCCGGGATGTGGGGCTGGCGGGCGTTCGCGGCACGGATGCTTTAGGACGCATGGTTCCAGGCCTGCACCCAGGCCGGGGGAGGGGGCGGTCTGTGAGCTCAGTGTCCTGCCTGCCGCCTGAGGAGACGCTCAGCCCAAGTGTGAACGTGGGTCTTCTCAGAGCCCAGGGCGTGCTTGCGTGCGTGCGTGTGCACGCTCACGTGCATGCTCACGTGCAGGCGCAGTGGGAGCAGGAGGCACGGAGGGGGTGATACGTGGCCCCTTGGGGGAGCTCCGCTGAGCTGCCTGCGAGTGTAGCTGTGTCCCTCCACGCCCCCCAGAAGAGCCCCTGAGGGACGGTGACACAGGGACCTGTTCTTCATCCTTTAAAATGTATCCCCTTATGGGTTCCCCGTTGCCCAAACGTAGGACAATCTGAGCATCAAAAATGAGTTGTAAGTGTTGAACAAAGGAAAAGAAAGAAAAGGATAAAAACAGAGAAGTTTCTCCTTCAGAAGAATCCAGCTATTAAGTGTCAAAGGCATCAGAGAATCGCCACGGTGCCCCTGTGCTGAACTCATTGCCCAGTAAGGCTATTGACGGATGCTTGAACCACTGGCTTTGACTCCCAGGGAAACAGGCTACGGCCCCTGGGCCCCGGGACCTCTGCAGGTCACACGGAGAAACCCCGTACAGTCGAGAGATCCGCCGTGGATAAAGGGCGAGCCGGCACCTGCGCCTCTTAAGCAGCATTGAACCAGGCTGAGGGGCTGTGCTCTCTCTCTGGGGGCCTCGTGCAGTGCGCAGCCTGGGCGACTGTGCAGGGTGGCACCTCAGGCAGGTGACCAGGACGTCCCCGGCTCCTCTGCTCCATGCCAGGTGCCCTTCTGCATGTCACAAAGCCCCGGGGCCGCTGGGCTGAGTGTCCGAGGCTAACATCCCACGAGGGCAAGCTGCCCCCGCTGTGTCTGTCCCCACACAGATGCATCCACACAAGGCCAGCTGCTTTTATTAGGATGGAGAGGAGAGTAGCTGGGGGAGGTGGCGGCAGTTACTGCCCCTTCACTGGGCTCTCACCCACCCTGGGAGGGCTCAGCACCTCCCTCCAGGGGGAAGCCCGCCAGCCGGTGCTTGGGGACATTTCTCAGGGCCACTCTGCGGCGGCCAAAGCGGCCCACGGGCCTGATTCTGCGGCCCGTGTACCAGGCAGGATTGATGTCCGGGGCTGGGAAGAGAGAGTGAGAGCGGTCACCAGTGCGCGTGCCCTGGCGTGTGTGCCGTGTGACCCCACCTGGCCGACTGCAGGGCACGTGCTGGACTAGGGGCAGCCAGAGGGTCTGGGGAGGCCAGCTCTGGAGGGCGTGGCGGCTTGGGAAATGGGAATTCAGGCTCCCCCAGGACGGAGGACCAACTCCCCCTCCTGCCCCGCCCCCATTCAGGGTGGGGGAAGCCGGCTTGGCCCTGGGCCACCCTGGGGGTGCGAAGTGAGCCCCCCCCAGTGCGTGCTGGATGGGGCCCCTCTGGGGACAGAGGGCAGCAGGCCAACCTCGGGAGCACGGGTGTGTCATAAGGACAGTGCCCGGGCGGGGAGGGGCCTGGGGCTGTCACTCACGGCGGCTCTCCATGGAGTGCTGGCGGGCTCTGCTCGCAGCCCCCCGCAGGGCCAGTTCCAGCAGCAGCAGGCATAGCAGCCAGGCCCCCAGCGCCTTCATCCCCCACTTCGTGCCGCGGCCCGCTTGCTCGACGTGGGCTCCCACACGGGACGGTGCAGCCTGCGGCAGAAGCAGCAGCCACGTCAGGCAGGCGGGAGGGCGCGTGCACACAACGCCGGGAGACTTACATGAGCGCTACTTGTGCGTGAGTGCACAAGTGTATGAGGCATGTGCACACAACGCCGGGAGACTTACGTGAGCGCTACATGTGCATGAGTGCACATGTGTATGAGGCAAGTACACACGCCAGGAGACTTACACGAGCGCTACGTGTGCACGAGAGTGCACATGTGTATGAGAGCACGTGCACATGCCGGGAGACTTAACATGAGCGCTATGTGCCTGTGAGAGTGCACACGTGTATGAGGGCGCATGCACACAATGCTGAGAGACTTAACGTGAGTGCTACGTGCGCGTGAGAGTGCACACGTGTATGAGGCAAGTGCACACGCCAGGAGACTTACATGAGCACTATGTGCGCGTGAGAGTGCACACGTGTATGAGGGCGTGTGCACACAATGCTGAGAGACTTAACATGAGTGCTACATGTACATGAGTGCACACAACGCCGGGACACTTAACGTGAGCGCTACGTGCACGTGAGAGTGCACACGTGTATGAGGGCGCGTGCACACAACGCCAGGAGCCTTAGCGTGAGTGCTACATGCGCATGAGAGTGCACACATGTATGAGGGCATGTGCACACAAAGCTGGGAGACTTATGTGAGTGCTACATGCGTGTGAGTGCACATGTTTGAGGACGCGTGCACACAATGCCGGGAGACTTAGATAACATGAGCATTGTGCATGTGCTTGAGAAAATGTGCGCATGTGTGAGTGCATATGTGTGCACACACATGTATGATGGCGCACACACACAAAACTGGGAGACAGATCATGTGAGCGCCGTGAGAGTGCATGCATGAGTGTGTGCATGTGTGGATAAGGGGGCATGTGCACAAAACTGAGGGACTTAGGTAACATGAGTGCTCTGTGTATGAGAGAGTGCACAAACATGTGAGTATCCATTTGTGTACATGTGGATGAGGGTGTGTGTACACAAAGTGGGGAGAGAGATCACATGAGCACCGTGAGAGTGCATGCACATGTGTGTGCTCATGTGGATGAGGGTGTGTGTGCATGCATGCAATTGTATGTACCTGTGAGTGTGTACACATGGCAGTTCTTGCGCACACGTGTGCATGTGTGCCTTCCTCTGCTCTGTGCTTGGGGGGTCATGTGCACAGAAGAAGCAGAGCTGCCCTGGTGAAGTCGTGGGCGCTCCCGGGACCCCTTCTCTCCTCTGCATGGTGAGCACTAGGTGAGGGGACTGTATGTGTGGATCTGTGTCATATGAAGTAACCAGGAGGCCTGGGAGGTCTCTGCACACCTGTGTGTACTACACACTCAGGCCGGGGCAGGGAGCCAGCAGGTTTGGGGGAGCAGGCTCCAGGACCCCAGAGGAGCTGTGGGGTTGGAGGAACACTTGCTCAAGCTCTCATGGCCTGGGGGGCTGGGGACCCCGGTGTAGGGTTATTTCCCAGCACCTCCTAACACACAGTCCCGTCCTGCCCCCTCCCCTGCTGGAGGCCATCAGCTGACAGTCTGGGCATTGTAGTGGGGTCAGCATCCTGCATCCTTACCAGGAGCCCCCCATGTGACCCCAGATCCCTTCTGTGGAGCCTCTAAGACCCGCCTGCAGAAGGCGAGACCTGTCTCACGTGGCAGGACCATCTGGCTACAGACGTGGGGGGACAGGGTGCTGGGTACCCAGAGGCCCCCCTTTCATCTTGCGGGGTGGGGCGCTGGCCTGCCCGACCATGTCCACCCGCAGACCTGGCTCCTCCCACAGGTGCCCCCGTTACCGGAGTTACCAGACGCCGCCCAGGACCCGGCTGCTGACTTTCCCAGCCCCACAGACAGTGCTCTGCGTGTGAGCAAGTTACAGCACCCACCACTCTCCTTTTCAGAGACCTACTGGGGTGTCACACAGGACGGGGCGCCCCGACTCAGGACATGGGGGTGGCCGTGCTGAAACCAGAGCAACGAGGAGTCGCATGCAGAGGGGCAGGGATGTCTGCCGTTCTCCCAGGCCAGGCGCCCCGCGAGGTGGCGGGTAGGGGAATGTGAGGGCCGGGCTCCTGACCCCCAGGAACCTGCTGCCCTTCCAGGTGGACGTTTCTCTGCCCCACGGGGTCCCTGGTCTGCTCCCCGTGGAGTTGCTTGGGTGGCCTTGGCCCTTGGACAGCATTTGAGCAGGGGGTCCCTGGGCGGGCGGGCGTGACCCTGAGACACACACCCTGTGGGGTGGCTGTCCCTGCCTGTCCCTCTCGGTGCTGGCCCTGGCCTCCCACGGGGCTGGCAGGGCCTCCGAGAGCCGTGACCCACACCCAGGTAGAGGTTCCGCGGGGCGGGGGCCGAGTGGCGGCCTCCTGTGCTACTCACCACGGTTCCCCACGATGGTGGTGCGTGCTGCCCGGCTCCCCGGCGGTGACTCAGGCGGGAGCCAGCTCACCCCCTTTTATAGCCCCGGGAGGAGGCAGCTGGTCCCCCCGGACCGCCCGCCTCTCTCCCAGGGCCGCATCCGAGAGAGACTCGATTTCCTTTTCTTTTTTCTTTTTCTTTTTTTTTTTAAAAACTCCCGTCAGCAACGTGCTTTGTCCCTTCCTGGCTTTTATAATTTCATTTGGGCCGAGTGGTTTTAAGACACATTAGGCTGCTTGCTTGACACTGGCCTCTGGGCAGCTGGCAAAGTCGGGCGTCACGAACGCGCAGAGGGGACCGTGCGGCCCCGGGAGGGGGCACCCACGCCGGCGTCTCAGTCCTGCCCCCTCGCGTCCGCGGCTTTCCGCAGCGGCTCTCCCTGCACATGCGGCACTGCCGTCCCGCCTCCGTAAGTTAAAGCATACTCCTTTCTAGGCCTTCACGCGTCTTCATAACGAATGTTTAAAACAGACACGTTTATTATTTAGGGTGACCAGACGTCCCGCTCTTGGCGGGACAGCCCCGATTTTTAACAACGTGTCCCGCGTCCCGCGCGGCATTTTAAAAAAGTCCCGGAAAGAATGCACGACAAGCTAGGGAACGGCGGGAGATAGACCCAATTTTTAATCAAGAACCCCCTCCCCCCCGGTCAATGGTGTCCCGCTTTACCAATGTTAAAATCTGGTCACTTTATTATTATCAGAAAAGAAGCCCGTTGATTGTTTATTATAAAAGCAATTTGTATATGTGTGCAGAGACTGTAACGCGTACAGAAAAAACAGGAGGGAAAGCACCGATCATTTTCACCTGTGGTCTGTTTGCTTCTGTGGGATCCCCGCGTATGTGCTAACCCACTCATCGTACTTACGCGTTTCGAACCTCGTTCTTCTCATTAACAATCATGTCCTCAACTTGTTAGAAAAACCTGGGTGTTCCACCATTTAACGTGGACGCAAGAGCCTAACCCGTTCACGGTCTGAACGATTCCACGGTGTCTGAGGTCGTTAAGGGCGGTCGAGCTTGGCCTGAGGCACCTGTCCCCGGGGAGCGGTCTCCCGGTTGCCCCCTTGATGGAGGGAGTGGTGACCAGGCTCCGTGTTCCCAGGTGCCCATTGTCCCTGCAGGTGGGGGCGGGTGGGGCCCACAGAGGGGACTTTCTTGCACAGGTTCCACTTCACGTGCAACTCAGGAGGCCACACGATGCCCCGGGGGACGCACCGATCGGCCAAAGCTGGGGCAAGAGCAGGTGGCCCCTGGGCCCTGAGACTTGTGGCCCGGTTAAGAAAAGGCGTGAGTTCGGGAGCGGGTTCAGGGGCGCAGAGGGTAGGGCTTGGGCCCTGGTGTAAGGGGAGGGTCAGACGTGGGGTTGGGATCATGGGTCGGGGTTTTAGGGTCCAGGCCTGGGGGTGAGGTGATAAGACAGGAGCTTTGTGGACAGAAATGATGAGTTCTGTGGTGGTAGGTGTTAGAGGGGCCTGAGGGACAGACAGGTGGCCGCTCTGTGCACCTGCAGCTGCTGAACGAGGCCTCGCTAGGGACCGAACACGGCCATGAGCAGAGGACAGGTGGCCGTGAGCAGGTTCAGGGTACAAGGAGGACTCCCCGTCCCTCTTACACTAACACACAGGGTGTGTTGGGGCAGCCGGGCCGGCCTGTTCTGTCTCTCAGGAACTCAACGCTGACGTCCGGTGACTTTGTAGAGAGGAGGGACGTGTACAAAAATCGATCATCTTTGGTTTGTGGCATCTTTCAGCCACGGTCAGCCTTGGACAGGGGCTGTGTGCTTGAACCAGCCTCCGTGCTGAGAAGGCGTGTCGGTGCCCTTATGTACAGACCCCAGCGCCGTCTGAGGCTGACCGTTCTACCCGCTCAGAGCCGGGGCCTCTGTGGGGACGGTGACGCGGTGGGCTGAGGGGACGCGCAGCTAGTGGTGCGGAATCTGCACGGCCAGGTCAGGAGAGGACGCCCCAATCAGAGGCCCTCGGGTCTCGCTGCCGGTCTTCCTTGTTTGTTGGCATTTCACAGAACAAAAGCTCCAGTCTAAGAGGCCACGTTAAAACCGCCCAGAGTCACCTGGGAAAGGACTAGAGGGTCCATATGGAGCCGCAGGGGACGCTGCCTCAGATTTGGGGCCCAGCACCCTCCTCTGCAACACCGGCTAACGTTCAGCAGGGGCGGAAACAGGTCCCTGAACCCGAGAAGCCTCCGCTGCTCCCTGCGGGGCGTGCTCACCACTTCTGTGCTCAGAGGCAGCTCCAGACGGGCCCAGCAGGCTCCCCTTCAAGCTGGACAAGCCACACGGACTCCCAGAAGTCGCCCTCCATCCCAGACTGCCGGGCTGGAGGAGAACTTGGGGTTCATCTACGGAACCCATGGCAGGCGGCCGGCAGGTGTCACTGCCTGCTCCTGGCCCTCTGTCCCACAGGTGGGCACCCGCCCACCTGTCCTGCCCACCCATGCAGAGCAGCCCCACTGCCCCCCTGGCAGGTGTTCTGCGCTGGCAGATGGGCGCCCATCAAACGCGCACACGCTACCATGTGCGTGGTCGGCCCTGGACCACGCGGTCACCGCTCCCGGCCCATGAACCTTAGGTGACCCTGCATAGGGCTGTGTTGGGAAGGGGGCTGGGCGGCCTCTTCCCCCCTCAGTGTTCGGCTGGCTGTGAGCCAGGCACTGGTCTCGATGCCCCAGTTCCTTCTCTAGTCATGGCCACACGAAACATGCCCACCGGCCCACCGTAAAGAATCGACAGACACTGGAGCCGCGAGTGAGTCATCGTCCTCCGTTCTATTTGGGGAAGCAGCGTGAGACAGGCAGCGTGAAGGGGGAGAGAGACACAAACAGGGTCCTCAGTGTCCCTCACAAAGTGTGACCAGCACAGTCCTGCGGGGAGGCCATGGCCCCTCAGAGCCGCTGGCAGGCGTGGTCGGGAAGCTGCCGATGAGCATGGGTGAGTGGTGGTGGGTCTGTGGACCATGTCCCCTCGTGGGCGGGGTTCCGTTATGGATGGTGACGCTCCGTTTCTCCCCTATACGGTGCAGAGCGGGAAGCGCGGGGGACACGGTGGCCGTGGTGCAGGGAGAACAAGGTCGGGGCTGTTCAGTTGCTCTGTCCTGTTCCAACAGACCGCTCCCTTCAGGGCTGCTTCGTCATTACAGGCTTCTGGGAGGCACAAGCACATGGGCACACATAAGCGTGCATGGATGGGTGTGCACACACAGCCCATGCATAGGTACACATGGGTGTGCACACATAGCACGTGCACAGGTATACACACAGGTGTGCACACATGCATGTATAGCATGTGCACAGGTATACACATGGGTGTGCACACATACATTCACAACAAAGCACAAGTACACACAGGTACACACATGGGTGTGCACACATATGCACACAGAGCACACACACAGGTACACACACGAGTATGTGCACATGCACAGGTACACACACGAGTGTGCACAGAGGACCACACATGGGCCTGTGCGCACACACACAGGTATACAGCGTGCACACACACATGAGTACACACAGCTACACGCACAAACACATGGACGTGGTCGCCACAAGGCATCAGCCCACCCCCCTGGGGTTTGCCTCGACCCCTCTTTGCCTTCGTTTCCCCAGCTGTGGATTTGGGGTGATGATACGGGCCCTCGTCAAGTGGGCTGCGTGGATAGAACGTGTCTGACCATGCAAAGCTCCACTACGCGGGAAGGACATTCTAACTGGAAAGCATTTCATTTCTCAAGTTCCTGGGCAGCTGCTGGGGTGGCCAGGAGACTGTCCCCTTCCCCAAGCTGAGGGCCACCCCAGGGCGATCAGAGACCCCTCACTGATGCATCTGCTACCTTTAAGACACGTTTGTGACTTTTGTTCAAACCTTTTGCTGATTGCACTTTGCTTGTTACTTTATCCCAATTTTCTTTAAAGACCTAATAGCCACAGGGAAGGTGACAGCCCACAGAAGTTCAAGGACGCCCCAGGAGACGGGGACACCTTACCGCGAAGCTGAGCCGGTTGGGGCCCCTCCTGCCGTTGGGGTTTCTCTGGGTCAGGGACCCGCGGTACACCGCCTTCCGCTCAAAGGACCCATCATCTCCGCCTTTGGGGGACACAGAGGGGCCGCGCTTCCTGGTCACACACTCACCCCAGACCCGCGTCTCCGCCACCCATGACATTGACAAACAAGCACAGAAACGGGTCCCCTTGGAGAGGTTTTCTCAGCATTGAAGAGCTTGACCGAAGCATCTGCATTTTCGCAGCTGCGATGAGCAGGCCAGTCCGAGGCCTTCTTCTTCGTTTTGGAGCAAGAATTAAAATCCCACCCCCCCCCGGGGCCCAGAGATGCTCACGTGGGGGAGACGTTAGGACACGTGGCGGGGGTCGTGTCCGGGGCATAGGGTGCGCCTTTGCTTCAGTTCTGTGACGCGACAGGGGGCCTGAGGGGTCTTGGGACGCTGACCCTCCCGGGGGCTCTGGCTGAGACATCGGGGCATTTGGCCTCACACCCTGGTCCACGGCGGTCATGGCCGCAGACGAGCCAGTGTGGGGGGTGGGGAGGGGTGCAGGCAGCCCCTCCTCCCTGTGCCGGCGTCTCAGGCCGCCCTGCCTCAGTCCTCACGCCTCCGCCATCAGTGACCTCACTGGCGTGGCCGGAACGCGGCCGTGATGGAAGTACTGACACCGTGGACGGTGAAGGCTGCCGGTCAGGGTTTCACCCCTCCCTGCCTCCTTCCCTTCTGAGAGCTGGCACACCCGCCTGACAGGACTGCTGTCCCCTCCGGGCGGGGCACACTCTGCTGGGCCTTGCCCCCTCTGGGACACACTTCTGTCGAGGGAATTGCTAACCCAGGGACCACAGCCACTGAGCGGTGAGGACACACGTGGGCCTTCCCAGCTCGACGCCGATGCCCGGGCCCCTGCCTGTGTGGGGGTCACACCCCCCTGAGGCTGGTGGAGGCGGCAGCAGGTGACCCCTACCTTGTGCTCCAGTGGAATTATGGAACTTGGTCCTCAGGGGGTAGGGCATGGCCGTCACCTGCAGGACAAAAGACACCTCTGGGCTTCCCCTGTTGCTGTCACTTCTAGGGGCCAGGGATCTAACCTAGGACATCTCCTCATTCTTCCAGATTCTAATCAATCAGGTTGCTGTCTCCTGTTGTTGGTAATACTTGACCAACAACATACATATATAAGTTATATATATATATCTATAAGTTATATATATTTTTTACATTTATTTTGTTTTTGACAGAGACAGAGAGAAGGGGGAGGGCCCAGAGCAGTCTCTGTAGTTGCACGTCATCAGTTTTTGACATGGTTTCATCCCACACAGGTGGGCAGGGGCTGCACAGGGCGGGAGCTGGGCTGGGGTCCTCCCGCATGGGAAGTGCTCCCCAGTTCAGCATGTGGGTCCCCACGGGCCGGGGCCGGGATTCGATCCTCGGTCCCCAGGGCTGCAAAGCGAGCACTTAACTCGCTGAGCCATCCCGGCTTCCCTACCTTGTGACAATATTAAAATGTGTGGCATCAGTGAACGAAGCACTGAATGGCAGAAGGGACATGTGCTCGCTTCCGGGAGCTGCCCGCGGTGGGTGGCGTGGCCGCCCAGAGCTGTGCAGCCTCTTACTCGCTCTCCAGCCTCCGGAGGTCGGGGGGACTCGCACCCACCTTGGCCTCATCCGAGGGGTCTGCTGTTGGCTCCTTAGGAATCTGGCTCAAGGTCCCAGCGAGTCGGGGAAGAAATATCTGGAGGACAGGAAGAAGCCTGTCTATTGTTGCGGCACCGTGTGGCCTCCCGCCCGGGGAGGGGCCACGGGACACGGCTCGTTCTCTTTAAGTGCCGGCCCAGGGCCTCTGGGGAGGCACGCCCGGCCCCCCAAACCCCCGCCCGGCCCCCCAAACCCCCGCCTGGGGTGACTAGCTTTAGTGAATTAACAGACGGGCAGTGAGCTTGAGTTCCAGGTACATGACAGATTACTTCTCAGTGTAAGTATGTCCTGAGCATTGCACGGTGTGCACCTAACTAGGAACCGACCTGTCATTTGTGACAGCCGCGTCCTGTGTGTGCCCTGCTTGTCCCATCGGGGACCCTCCCTGGCACATCTTGCACATCTGGCCGTTTCCTCAGCTGGGTGGCTTTGTCTGAAGGTCCTGACCTGGCTCAGGAGGGGGAGCCGGGCTCCCATCCTGGCGTGGGGGCAGCCGCTTCCCGGCCCTCTCGCCCCTCTGTGCTGCCCACCCCACCTGCCCACGTGCGGCCGCGTCACGGAGGCCGCGGCCTTGGCACTCACACTGCAGAGCTGAGGCTCTAACGCCCTTTCTCCCGATGGAAACGACAATAAACGAAAGGGAGTCTCCACAGGGCACAGCTCCCGGGCGGCTCTGAGGAAACTGAGGCGGGAAGTTCCAGGACGTGGCAGGCGGCCCTGCACGTGGGGCCAGGCCTCCGGCGGGCACCGTGCCCAGGACGCGGCACGGCCCGCTCACTCACCGGGAGGTTGGATCTCCTCCGGGGCTTGGCCGGGGGCCTCACCGTGAGCCCCGCCGCGCGCAGGGCTTCGATCCTGGACTCGATTTCTGAAACCTGGGGGGCGACAGATGCAGACAGACGTCACACGGACGGCCCTTCTCAGGTCACAGCCTGGAAAGAGCGGCTGCTCCTCGTTACGATCAGGGTCCCAACCAGACGCCCTTCCTGGGGGTCCCACTTTATTCACCTGCCGCGGTTGTCGGAGGGGGGGCTGGGTGTGTCTTGGGGTCACCCCCAGGGGGGAGCACAGGGGTGCTGAGCACTTCCTGGAGGCGCGTCAGGGGGGCAGTAACTGGGGGCAGTGGGACCCCCGGCTCTAAGGGACAGAGCTGTACTTCATGGGGAGGGGCTTAGTCCTTGGGCACCATTCAGCCCATCACCCCACCCCCACGGACACCACGCTGGCCAGACCCCCTCTTTCAGCTCCCAGGATAGGCCACAGCTCCCATAGCTATGAAGGAACGTTCTGGAAACAAAAACCGAACCCCGTCTGCCCCATTCAGCTCCCGAATCCTTCTCTGCAGCCTCCCTGCTCTGGGACTGGCCTCCCCCACGCCCCTCCCCCCAACTCAGTGTCTGGGTTCCCCCCTGGGCCGTCCTGAGAGCGAAGCCTGCTCCTGAGAGCCCCCTCCTCACGGGTGGGGGTCGCGAGGGCCCCCATCGTCCCGCTGTGGCCCCACGCCCTGCCTCTGCCCCTCACCCGACAACTGAGAAAGAGTCCAGGGTGGGGGCTCAGGGGGTGGCGACTCTATTCTAAGGTGACCAGATTTGAACATTGGTAAAGCGGGACACCATTGACCGGGGGGAGGGGGTTCTTGTTTAAAAATTGGGTCTATCTCCCGCCGTTCCCTAGCTTGTCATGCATTCTTTCCAAACATCGGGACATTTTAAAAACGCCGCGGGACGCAGGACAAATTGTTAAAAATCGGACTGTCCTGCCCAAAGCAGGACGTCTGGTCACCCTACTCTATTCCCACGGCGACTCTGCCGCCGTCTGAGAGCCACCTGCCCCGGGGCTGCGGGCGCTACCTGGCTCTCTGCCTGCTGCACCACAGAGGCCGTCACCGCCGCCCTGTCCTCCAGCTCCGACAGCTCCTCGTTCGCCGTCCTGGCGGGCTGGGCGGGGTCCCGAGGGCCCGGGAGCTTCTGTCCCCATCCGTGTGCTGTCACGTCCACCTGGGAAGAGGCGCCCGGATGTGACCCCCGGCAGGAGCCCCTCCTCACTCCCCAGGCGGTCAGCCAGGGGCAGGGCACCCCGTGTGGCCCACCGGGGAGCTGGCTGCTGGCTTCCTTACGAACTGTTGACCAAGGGGGGTGGGCTCACCTCCGGGGCCACCCCGGGGAGGTCGTCCGCAGACATGCTTCTGTCCGGCTCGGCCCCTTCCTCCTCAGATGAGGCCCCCTGGTCGCTGACGTGATGGGTCAGCTGCTGCAGCTTCCGCTTCAGGGTCTCCTCCTCAGTGTCGGCGTCCGTGGGCTCGCCGGCCGCGGGGCCCTAGAAACGAGCCAGTGAGTGTGTCTGCACCCCACAAGGGTCCCCTGCAAGCTGCACGCTCAGGGGCAGGGCTCCGGGGGGTGTCCCCTCCCCGATCACGCCTCGGTCTTCGTCTCTTCTCCAGGACAGCCTGCCCAGCGTGCCCCTGCTGGGCCCGGCCCTCCAGAACCGGGCTCGGCAGAGTGGATCATCCCTGCTGCCTGAGGCTGCCACTCTGAGACCCACCGTTCGCTTATTTATTTTAAATTACAGCTGACATACAATGTTATATTATCAAGTTTCAGGTGCACAACACAGCGACTGGACATTTGTTTATCTCACAAAGTGATCCCTGCCAGAAGCCTAGGGACTGTTGTCTGTCACCGCGCATAACCGTTACAATGTTACTAGTCCCTGTCCTTCACTTGACGTGTAACTGGAGCTTTGTGCTTGTTAATCCCCTTCCTTTTCCTGTCTAGCGCCTCACCTCTCTCCCCTCTGACAACCGTCACTATGTTCTCAGTATCTATGAGTTTCTCTTTTATTTTGCCTTTTTTTTTTTTGAAGATTCCACATATAAGCAAAATCGTATGGCATTTGTCTTTCTCTGACTTATTTCACTCAGCCTAATACCCTCTAGGTCCATCCACGTTGTTGCAAATGGCAAGATTTCTTCCTTTTTTATGGCTGAGTAATATTCCATTGTGGACATGGCTTCTTCATCGTCTGTTGATGTGCACTGAGTTTGCTTCCATATCTTGGCTATTGGGAATAACGCTGCGGGGAACATGGGGGTCCACGCCTTTTCCCATGATCGTTTTAGTGTTCTTTGGATAAATACCCCGAAGTGGAGTTGCTGGGTCAGATGGCGGCTCTATGTTTAATCGTTCGAGGACCCTCCATGTTGCTGTCCATAGTGGCTGCACCCACGTGCAATCCCACCAACAGTGCACGGGGTTCCTGTTTCTCCCCATCCCCCCAAGTAAGCCCCACCGGCGAGACACTGAGCTCCCGCTTGGTGGATGCTTTCCTGATAGGATGGCTGTTCCCAGTGTAACGGGCAGAAGGGTCCTCACTCAAACCTCCCACACCCAGAGCCAGAGGTGGACCCTGACCCTGACCTCGGACCCCTCCCCTCCCCCACGCCGGCCCCCGGCCTCAGCCAGCCTCAGCGCTGCCTAGAGCCCTTTCTCAGAGCCCTGACCCCATGACAGGGGAGCAGCTGCAAACTTAGGGTGCTGCAAAGAGGGTGCCCCGGGGAGGGCAGCACGGCTGTGCCGCAGACAGGAGGCCGGGGCTGAGTACCCCCTACGCCCCGTCTCCATCTCTCAGACACACACACATGCCCAAGTGCACGAGGCCCAGGTGGGTCCTGTTCCCTCCCTGTGAGGCTGCCTGGCTTGTGAGCACACAGGCACAGACGCGGGTGCAAGGAGGCCCCACGTGGCTCGGAGGGGCGGGACCCCGGGCGGCTGGGCAGTTTCCCCAGGTTCTGCGTCGCGCTGGCCGCCCGGCCCCTCTGTCCTCACATCAGCTCCAAGGCTGTCACACAGTCACCCTCCCCGGGTTCTCTTGCCCCCTTTGCTGGGCCCAAGGACGCCTAGGCTCAAGGCCCAGTGGACGGCAGGGGGCTGGCTGGGGGGCCCCACTCGGGCTGGGCAGGGGGACCCGCCCGGCCGTCGGCCCCATGCCAGGAGCTCGGCTGACAGTCTCCAAAGCTCTGGAGGTCCCTCCCTGCAAAGCCTGTTGGCACCACACCCTCCTTTACCCACTGCGGGCCTCAGGGCCTCGTGTCCTCACCCAGGTGAGACCCGCGTGGGAGGCAGGACTGTTCTCCAGAGGCCGTCCCGATGTGCACTTAGTCGGCTCAAAGCTCTACGGCATGGGGACAGCCACTGTGGCTTGGGACACAGCCCCCTGCCACCAGCAGGACCTGGTGCCCACCCCCTTGGAAGCCCCCCATGCCCAGGCAGAGGATGGAAAGCTGAGGCCACACCCAGGGCACAGCAAGGGACAGTCACCGTGACACCCACCCATTGCCTCCCACCAGGAGAGCTGGAAACCTAGCAGAAGTGGGGAGCGGCCCCAGGAGACTGGCATTGGTGGGGGAAGGGGGCATGAGGCAGGAGAGGTGACACATTCAGCAAGACCGGGAAGCGGAACCTGCGAGGCCCGTGCTGTGTCATTGTAGCTATTGTCACTGCGGTCCTCAGCAGACAGGAAGGCCTGAATTAACGCTGCCGGGCTGACCCAACTAACAGCCATTGTCTGGCAGGAGCCGGGGCCACCGTGGGCGGGCGGCACTCCAGGTGACAGGCTGAAGAGGCTAGACGTGCACCTTCCTCATCCCTTGAGTCACCAGGCCCTTGAGTCACCAGGAGAGTCTATTTAGCTCCCAGACGGGACACAGAAAATCAATTTTTCAGTTTCCCTCCGCGCCCTTCCTGCCGTTACCTCCCGGTGACGCGCTTGGCTTTCGCAGGGGGACACAGCGCCTGCTGGCAGTCGATGCTTCCGCGTGGCCCCGTAGCTAGTCTGTCTGATCGTCACAGCCCCGGGGGGCTCTGAGTGGGCCCTCCAGTGGCTGCTGGTAATTGGGACCTCTGGTGGCACTCACAGTCTAAAGAGTCAGTGATCAATACCCTCGGGGGAGGCGCCCACAGACAGCCTTTGTCTCCCGGGGGAACACGTGGCCGCTGCTTCAGACCCGGACACGCAGAGCCCATCGCAACCTGGGCCAGACACGGTCCTTATGAAACGTCACCTCTGGAGTGAAGAAGAAAGAGCACCCCCCACCCCGCCACCCCCTGCGATAAGCTGGGACCGTGCCTGGGGGTGGGAGCTGGCAGGAGCTGGGGCTGCAGGCCTCCGGGGGGCTCAGACACCACAGAGACAGCGTGACCTGGTTTTCTGTCTGCTATCAAGAGCCGCTGGCCCCCTGGGGGACCGAAGTCCCCACGGGACACCTGCTTCTCAGGTGCTCACAGCCCCCTCCACGACCCTGGCTGTGTCTTCTCCTTCTGCCCAAAGTGGCAACCCCGCTTCCCTGTGTGGGCCCCAACTCTCAGGATCACCCCGTGACTTAGACATGTGCGGATGTCAAACCGACTACGACCTCCGGGTGCTCTCGACGTGTGTGCATCAAAAGCGGGTCTCACAACTTGCAAACGCGGTGCAGACACCGGCCACGGGGAATCCGAGGCAGTGTCTGCAGCCGGAGCACAGCGTGGACGGCCCTGGGGCCAGCTCCCGGCGGAAGTGGTGGTGGGGTGCATGCCGGGGCTCCCTGTCCTGTCCCCCTTCTCCACCTCAGCCCGTGGACACATCTGTCATGCAGCACGCTGTCACTGTGGGTGGCCTTCTCTTGGCCTGAGCGATCGTTTATAGATAGTCTTTCCTGACTATTCCTCACCTAGAACGTCCATGGGGACACACACAGACAGGCGACCGGTCGCACAAGCAACGTTCAGACTCAGCCCAGTAGAACACTGGCCTCCAGGACTCTGGGCCCCAAGGGCATGTCTGGGCGTCCCGGTTGGGAAGCAGCGCTTTGAGAGGGGGCAGGGGTAGGGGGCCGCCCCCCAGGCCCCGCTGTGGCCACCTCACAGGGACCCTGGTCCTCCATGCTGCGGGGAGCACGGCTCCCCCGAAAGCTCGCTCCATGCTGCCCAGCCCCCGACATGGACGCGCACCGGCCACTTTCTGGGGGGGATGCTGGTTGAAGCAAACAGAACCGATGGAAATAAATGAGGAAAAAGAATTCCAGAGACAGGACACAAGCATGAAAGTGTGAACGATGCCAGGAGGCGTAGAGGGCGATTGGGATCAGCTGGGTAGATGTGTCTGTTACCCAAAGTTACTGAAGTTGCTAAATGCGAACCTTAATAAATGAGACCATTTAATTCCCTCTGTCTTCTGATAGGGGGCTGGGAGCTTCGTGCCAGCTGAGGTGCTGCTACCGGGGACGGCTCTGTCCTGGTCACATTCAGGAGGTCTCTATCTTGGTCAGTATTGGGCCAGTCTCTACCTGACAGCCCAGAGCTAGCTAGGCCTATGGGTCTCCCAAAGGGGAGCTCCAAAAACGTGCCCCCAATCTCCAAAGAGGGGCCGATGGAAGCCCGGGCCCCAGGGGGCAGAGGACGCAGGACCTGCCGTCACCCAGGTTCCTGCAGACGTGCGAGCAGGGCCTGCTGCCCCCGTCTCGGTCTCCCACCTCGGGAGTCACCAGACACCAAACGGCCCCGGTACCCCGATTTCATCCAGAGGACTCAGGCAGGCCCCAGCGGAGACTCAGTGATTCTGGTGGTGACGCTGTTCTAGCACGAAACACGGGGGCTGTGCCCCGTAAGTGTCCTTGCTTGGATGGAAATCACTGTGTAAGCGGGGCCGCGGCTTACACGGCGGGGGCACCTGCGATGCTCACGGGGACCTGGCAACAAGGTTTCTCATAGATCCGTGTCCACAGCGCAGCTCGCACTCACTCACAGGTCTTCAGAGCGCTACACTGAGCGTGCCTAGCACCCGTACAAAGCCTGCTAACAGCACCCACTGGCACGTCATCTTTCCTCTTGGAAAAGGCGTGATACTTGATAGACTATAACGTACACATTCTCGTCCAATGGGGCCACAGGCGGGCACTGCTGCAACGTGGGGGAACCTTGGGAGCGTGATGCTGATGCAGGAACGCAGGCGCGAGGGGGCCCCTGTGGGTTCCGTGTACGTGGGATGTGCCACCGGGCACAGCCGTGACACAGGAGGCCGGCTGGAGGTACCAGGGCCAGGGGCAGGGGTGGGGGTGGGAATTGCTGACGGCCTTTTCCTTCGGGCCGTGACAGTGTTTCAGAACCGACAAGAGATGACGTTTGTACAACACTGCAACTGTCCTAAAATCAACCGGACCGATCCCTTTCCAAGGCTTCACTTGACGCTCGTGCGAATTTGGCTTCGATAAAAAAAAATGTGTGTTTCTGTGCCCTCGCCTGTCCCCCTGAAGGAGGTCGGGCCATCGCACGGCTTGAAAACGTCGGAAGCCGATTCTCTGCTACGACTTGTTCCGGTAAGAAGCCCCCGCCCCAGTGAGGAACAGCATACCTGGCCCTCGGGCGAGGCCTGGCCGCTCCGTTTGCAATGGTGGGCGGCTACCCAGGGGGCCGGGGGGCCGTCTTCGTCCGAGGTGTCCACATCGGCCAGGTACTGAGAGAGGGGCCGCTCCTGCCCGGTGGTGTTGGTCCCTGTGGAGTGACAGTGGGTGTGGATTAGCTGGAGGGGGAGGCCGGAAGCCAATGGAGAGGATTTTCCCAAGGACGAAAAACGAGAGGCCAAAGAAAAGGGAGGCATGATCTCTATGCCTTTGGCGCTGCGGGGCCGAGATCCTTCGATCACGAGAAAGGAGCAGCTGCCACCCCCCTAAGGAACTTCAGGACGCAGCGGCCCCTGTTTGAGCTCCGGGCCTCGGTTCCTCGCGGTCCATTGAGCGGCGCACGCATTTCCTTACATCTCAGTGTGTGTAGGTTGTGTGAGGCCCTGTGAGGAAAGCGACCATGGGGACTGTCCAACTGCGACACCCTCCCTTCTTCCTGCCTTTGCGGTGAGGCACTCCCGAGTTAGAGGACGAGGCTGCAAATGGGTCTTAGAATCGATGAGAGCTCGGGGAGCGCGTCGCTCAGCAGAGCGGGAACAGCCTTTCGCAGGCGCCGGCTGGCAGCGAGAGGCGGTCTCTCCTCTCCCACCGCGTCCACATCCGGGCAGATTAGGGATTGCAGGAGGACATGAGTGTGTCCAAGTCTGGGTCCTAGGACTCGGTCAATGCAGATTCGTTTACTCGCCGTTTAGGGGGGAAATGGAGCCCCCCCATGCCTCCCAGACCCTAACGAGTGTGCGGATCATGAGATCATGGCCTCTGTAATATAATGAAAAGGGGACAGGGCAGGGGGCCGGATTTCCTGGCAGATGGGGTCTTTACCACCGTTCTTGGCCGCGGGCCCTGCATGGTGGTCACATGGGGGCCGGGTAGGGGGAGGTTGTGCCACCTCCGAGGTCTCATTTGTTCAGGAGGTGCCTGAACCCAGCGCCCACGCACCCACCGGGCACCGGAGAGGAGAGCAGCTCCCGACTTCATTACGAAGCAACCTGTCTGACGACAGAATTACACGGAGCAAGTCTGGGTTCATGGCACGTCCAGACTGCACGGGTCACAGCGGAGGCCACAGGTGCTGGCTGCACAGATGGGACCTGTGCCATCAGTCCCTGGGGGCACCCCTGGTCCTCAGCTGTGGGGCTACCCTGGTCCCATCGGGATGGGCGGTCTGGTGACCACAGGTCCTACTCATTCCCGGGAGCTCTGCTCCGGTGTCCCCACCCTGCTCCGGTGTCCTCGCTAGGAGGTGGCAGTGAGCACAGGGACGGTGTTGGTATTTCTGTGTTGCAAGAGCAGTGGGTGTCAGTGGCATCTGCTAGGGCTGCACCCATGGGGGAGGCAGGGGTGACTTAACTCAGCCCGCGTGTCCGCCCTAATCGGGGAGGTGCCAGGTTTCCCAGAATCCCCCACACCCCGTCCTGCGCCCACATGGAAGACGCAGCCATGAGCACCTACCAGGCGTGGAAGTGACCCCCAGGGCCGCTACGCGGGACTCTCCAGGCCGACAGGGCTCCGCGAGGGCATCCCGACCGTCAGACGAGAGGCCGTCTGTCTGTTCTTCTGGAGGGGGGTGGCACCCAGAGGCCCTGCCACCAGCCTCCTCGGGGACCCCAGCCTCCGGGCAGGTGGCCGCCTCCGAGCAGGGCTCACCTGTGAGGGGCTGAGCACAGGGATCTGTCAGTGCAGGAGGGGCCGGTCCCGGGCACCTGGCTCTTACTGTCCCCCTGTTGGAGGGTTGCTGGGTGTCCCTGCCTGCCTGAGCCCTGGGCTCTTTCTGTCCCCCTGTTGGGGGGTTGCTGGGTGTCCCTGCCTGCCTGAACCCTGGGCTCCCGTTCTCCACAGCCCCGGACAGCTCAGTTTCCCTCAACGTCAGAAACCATGCCCAAAGCTTCTCTGGCGTGTTGTGCGCCCTGTCCCTGCGGAAGGCTGGGTTCCTGACGGACCCCCCGGACCACCAGTTGCTCTTGGAGACCGAGACACGGCTCACTGGCTCAGGGCTCAGACCCCCCTGGAGACCAAAGGCCTGAGGAAGTGGGTGGGATGCTATTATTACTTTTTCTTTTGGAGGGTGCATTGTTCTGTGTATCTCTGAATCCTGGAAGACCAGAGAGGCAAGAGGGGCTGGGGGTGGGGTGGGGGTGGGGTACCCCCATTGATGAATCTCCCACTTCCTTCCTCCAGCCTTCCTCTGGCTTGCAGAGGATTCCCTCCACTGTGCCACTGTCCCCAAGAAAACGGGGTGCTGAGGGCTTCAGGAAGCCACATGCCCCCACCCCGGTCCAGCTTGCCTGTGCTGGGGTGGGGCTGGGGCAGGGGGCAGTCCCGGGCCTGGAGGCCAGAGAGACCGGATGAACCTGAGCCCTGCTGTCCCCACCTGTCACCCATCAGGGGTCTATGGATCTGCCTGGGCAGACCCAGCCCTGCCCCCACTCTGGCCCAGCACCCCCGGAGCCCAGGGGACCCTCAGCACTCAGGGGTCCTGCTGAAGCGGAGCATTGCTCTGGGTCTTGTACCCAAGCTGTCCCTTGCTGCGTGCGAGTGACCTGTGTGTGCTGGCACCGCCTCCAGTCCTGAAAGTGACCCTGTGACATCAAGGTCATCACCCCCTTCCAGGTGGGGGTGCTTCGCCGAGCTCCCCCAGACCAAGGTCACCCAGCTAAGGAGCAGAGCAATCATGGGTGCCGGTTCCTGGAAGGCCGCTGCGGATGCCAGAAGTGCCCCTGTCATTAGTAATGACAGCCTCGTCCCCCGAAACACGCTCCTGGCACGGGGTCCAGACTCACGTCGGGCCCGTGGGACCCCAGGGCAGACACGATCCCCTCTGCCCTCCCGAGTCACCGGGTTCTGCCTTACTTCTGGGACAAGTACCCACCTTGAGTTGGGGGGCCTAACTCAACTGCCTGCACCCCCCTTGTCCCAGCTGCGCACCCAGTCTCTCCAGAGATTCCAGCCCTGAGGAGTGTGAAGGTTCTGGTCCTGGGTCCCCTTCCCCAGCTGTCCCCCTGCCCATCATGACATGCGATGCTGCTGTCCAGAGCCTTGTTCCCGGCCCTGACCGGGGCCTGGGATGTCACTCAGGTTATCCCGGGAGGGTGGGGCGGAAGCCAGAGCCCACTGACCTGCAGGCTGTCCCAGGCCCCTGGGACTGGGGGCGGGCTCGGGGGGTGACTGCCAGGCTGCGCAGCGTCCTCGTCAGAGGGGGCCTCGAAGTCTACTCTGTGGACCGGCAGCAGGCGCTTCTTGGCTGGCGCAGGCTGGGCGGGAGGACAGGCGGGTCAGCCGGACGGGGACGCCTCGGGCCCGGCCCTGTCCTGCACCGGAAACCCACCGGAATGAGCCCCGGGGCCGCACCCCACCCATCGCAGCGTCTTTGCGCCCAGCGCCCCCCGTGGACATGAGCAGAAGCCTCCATGGGCACATGGTGGCTCCAAGCGCCGGGACCCAGGCCCGGTGGGGGCAGCCTGGGGGGGCAGGCAGGCTGCTGGGGGGCCACAAGGTGCTTCTCACCCATGGGGTTTTGGGTAGAGGAGGGGGTGCCCGCTGGGGAGGCAGAGGTGGGAGGGGGCTCTGGTGCCTCAGGTGGAAGAGCAGTTTAGCTCTAAACTGCTCCCTCTGTCGGGACGATTTTGGTCCTTCCCTGGTGTGCAGGGAACGACCCAGACACTGGAGAGGATTCTGGAAGCTCAGGGAGTGGCATGCACACGATTTTGTCACAGAAAGATGCACATGTTCCCGGTTGAGCAGCCGGGAGCCGTGGCCAGTGTGGAGCCCACAGACCCCGTCACTCTCCCAGGGGGTCCGTCTAAATGCATCATCGCCCACCCCACCCCACCCCTCCAGCCTGCTCCCCTTTCCACCATCTCACTCAGAAACCCTGGGGTGACCTGCCTCGTCTCTAGCACCAAAAACACACTAACAAACAAGTGAGAACAGAAACAAACACCAGCAAAAGCAAGGGTCCTGGGTGGCTGCGAATAAAAGCAAGGGAGTTTGTGGAGACCGGAGCGGTTTACTTCCCTGAGAGATGCAAAGGCCACCTTCAGGGGACACGGGCGTGCCACTGGGACCCCCGCTTGCCCTCACGACTCGGGCCCCCTGCGACCCTGGCTGAAGGGCCAGGTGGAGTTCCCTGCAGCTCTGCTCACCCATGCATGCTTTGAGTTGCTCACGGTGACCACAGCTAACAGCACGGTCTTATTTGTGCTCAGTGACCCCAGAGATTGTCAGCATGTGGCAGAGGGGAGGCGGCTGAGTGCTCAAGTGCAATGGGGTCCAGGCAGTCCTGAGACATTCAGGAAATCAGAACCCAAGGCTGTAGCTGGGGAAAGACGTGGGGGTGGCTGAGGAAGACTTACTTTGCTGCCAAGGGCCTGGGCCATTCTGTCCAGCTCTCCATCTGCACCTGTCGGGTCACTGTTTCCATTTCTCTCTCCAGGGCCTGGCTCAGGCCCACCTGCAACAGACACCTGCATGACCATCCGGGGAGAGACAGATTGGGAGCACCCCTTCCTCAGTTAATCCATTCATCTGTTCTTCCATCATCCATCCATCCATCCATCCATCTTCCATCCATCCATCATCCATCCATCCAACCAACCGTCCATCCGTCCATCATCCATCCATCAATCTTCCACCCATCCTCCATCTTTCATTTATCATCCATTCATCCATCCATCCATCATCCATCCATCCATATTCATCCATCATCCATCCATATCCATCCATCCATCATCCGTCCCTCCATGCAGCCATCATCCACCCATCCATTCATCTATTCATCCATCCATCATCCATCCATCCATCCATCCATATCATCTATCAATCTTCCACCCATCCTCCATCTTCCATTTATCATTTATCCATCATCCATCCATCCATCCATCCATCCATCCATCCATCCATCCATCCATCCATCCATCCATCATCCACCCACCCACCCGCTCTCCATCCATTTTCCACTCGCAGGCCCTCTGATAGCTTTACGAAGACCTAGCCACACGTCACTTAGAACTTGTACAGATTGTATCAGAAAACGAGCACTCTGCATCAGCTGTGAGGGTGGCCACACCTGCAGGTGCTCTCGCTGCACTTACTGACCCCCTTAGGCCATCCGTGGAGCTGTGGTGGGTGACGGAAGTCTACAGCTAAGCCAACAACCCACTTCACCCCGGTGTCGCCTCACGTGCTTGCCGCAGGCCTGGCCTCAGGCACAGGTGGTGGGCAGCATGGCGCCCTCAGCTCCCTCCCTCCCGTCTCTGCCCTTCAGCTCTGCGCCCAGCCAGCCGGTGCCACCTCCCCGGTGCCCCCTCCCCGGTGCCCCCTCCTCAGCGCGCTCGGACAGCAGGCCTGGCCATCGTGTTTATGCTCTTGGACCCTGACAGTCTGGAGGGAACTCACACCAGACCCCCCGGCAGAGCGTGCAGGGACATGGACACGACTTGCATGGGAGGCCGTGGGAACCGGTTCCGGAGGCCTGGGTGGACATGACCTGTCAGGGCGGTGCCAATGCCCTCACGATTCAACGTGACAGCACCTCTGTGACCCTTTCGGTGATGAGCCCCTTACGTCTTCCCTCTCCACTTGGGACAAGGGTTTGAGGGATGCTACCCACATATTCAGACTGAGCCGGGCTTAAAAAGCCCAAAGGACTTCTCTCGGACCTGCCGTGGAGCGGAGACCTCTCGGCCGCCCTAGGGAAGTGGAAACAGACGCAAAACCACGGGAGCAGAGGTACTTCCTGGTGACGTCGGTGAGCTATGTTCTGTTACGCAAACGAACAACCCACGAAAAGGCGCCGAGCAGACAGACAGACGTCCAGGACGGGCGGGGCTCCTCCCCACCGGCGCTCTAAGCCTGCTTCCCGCAGCGCCTGGGGGAGGTTCAGCCTCCACTCTGCAGCTCGCCCAGACTCCCCCTGCCCCCGGGACCCCCACCAGCTATACGCTGTGTGCACTGGCCGCGCCAGGCTTCGAAGCATGAACTTGAACCGCGTCCTTTGCTTGTTCAAATACGATTTTCTTCTGGGGGAGACACAGCTTCCTCACTTTTGTGTTCCTCTCACGTTCCCCTTCCCAGGGTGCTGCGTGTGCAGGTGGCCGCTGGGACGTCCCTCCTGGGACCCGAGATGCCCCCCAGACTCCGGCTGCCCCATAGCCACACATCCTGGCTCTCGGTGGTGACAGCGTTGTCATTGGCGGGTCCCAGGTGGCACTGGCTCCTGCAGCTCCGGCTCCTGGCTGGGCATCGGATCCCTGCGACCTTTTCCATAACCCAGGTTCCCGAGCCCACCCTGGTCCCTAGCGATCAGCACCTCCCTGGGGGCGGGCCCTAGCCCTGGGACTCTGACGTGGCCTGTGGCTACTGACTCCGGGGTTGAGGGTCTCAGATGCTGCCCTGTGTGGCTTCCCTGCTCCCACCAGCCAGTGGGTCCCCCGCTCCCCGTCCCCATGGAGGGGGCCGGGCAAGCTCCTTGTGCTGCAGGAAGACCCCGTGGCTGGCTCCTGGCTGCTGAGCCGCTGGGATGTGGGCTTTTTATGGGCTCCAATTGGAGACAAAGGTGTCAGCCTCCAACAAGCAGCCTGGGGGAGAGCGGGAGAGCCCCTAGGATAGGGTGGCAGCCCCTGCCCTTGTGGCAGGGCACTCCCGGCCACGTCTCAGTGTGGTTATCAGAGGGCACGTTGACTCCTGGACATGCGCTGATCTGGAGGACTTATCCTGTGTCCCCTCGGAAGCCCCCCACTCCTGGTCTTGTGCTGAAAGCCAGTCCAGGTGAGGGGCCTCGCTGTCTGCGTCCTGACTTCAGCACTGTGCTAAGATGCCCGGACACGCCTGCGCCAGCCCCATGGCAACCGCCAGCGCTCGGGGGGGGGGGCCGCGCCCCACTTCTGCGCCTGTCTACCGACCTGGGGCTTTAAGACACAAGCACAGGTAAGCTGCCAGAGGCCTGGGGGAGAGGCTGGGGTGCAGTGAGGACCCCCAGCACAAGAAGCTCAGCGTCTGCTCTGGATGTCCTGGGTGTTGGCCTCGGTCCTAGGGCGCTGGCCTCAGTTTTGGGGCCCAGCCTCGGTTCTGGGGTGCTGGCCTCGGTCCTGGGGCGCTGGCCTCAGTTCTGGGGCACAGGCCTCAGTTTTGGGGCCCAGCCTCGGTCCTGGGGCGCTGGCCTCGGTTCTGGGGCACAGGTCTCAGTTTTGGGGCCCAGCCTCGGTTCTGGGGCACTGGCCTCAGTTCTGGGGTGCTGGCCTTGGTTCTGGGGTGCAGACCTCGGTTCTGGGGCACTGGCCTTGGTCCTGGGGCACTGGCCTCGGTTTTGGGGCCCAGCCTCGGTTCTGGGGCACTGGCCTTGGTTCTGGGGCACAGGCCTTGGTCCTGGGGCACTGGCCTCAGTTTTGGGGCCCAGCCTCGGTTCTGGGGCACTGGCCTCGGTTCTGGGGTGCTGGCCTCAGTTTTGGGGCCCAGCCTCGGTTCTGGGGCGCTGGCCTCGGTTCTGGGGCACTGGTCTCAGTTCTGGGGTGCAGGCCTCGGTTCTGGGGCACTGGCCTTGGTCCTGGGGCACTGGCCTCGGTTTTGGGGCCCAGCCTTGGTTTTGAGGCACTAGCCTTGGTTCTGGGGCACAGGCCTCGGTTCTGGGGTGCAGGCCTTGGTTCTGGGGCACTGGCTTTGGTTCTGGGGCACAGGCCTTGGTTCTGGGGCGCTGGCCTCGGTTCTGGGGCACTGGCCTTGGTTCTGGGGCACAGGCCTCGGTTCTGGGGCACTGGCCTCGGTTCTGGGGCCCAGCCTTGGTTCTGGGGCACTGGCCTCAGTTCTGGGGTGTTGGCCTCAGTTCTGGGCGTTGGCCTCAGTTTTGGGGTGCTGGTCTCAGTTCTGGGGCGCTAGCCTCGGTCCTGGGGCACTGGCCTTGGTTCTGGGCGTTGGCCTCAGTTTTGGGGTGCTGGCCTCGGTCCTGGGGCGCTGGCCTCGGTCCTGGGGCACTGGCCTCGGTTCTGGGGCACAGACCTCAGTTCTGGGTCACTGGCCTGTCCCAGGACCCCGGCTGGGTGGGTCATCCCAGCCCAAGTGCTTGTCCAGGCTTAAGGGCAAAGCCTGGGGTTCAAATGACAGGGATAAAGCAGGGGCTCCCTGCAAACACTGCTCAATGACCTCCGTTCAAGTTCAGGAGAATCATCCAAACTCAGCCCTACTCACGACCTTTGCCCAGAACCGCACATGTGGACAACACAGGCGATGAAGTCACTGCTTACGTGAGATTGGCCTGGATTCCAAGTTCCTCATGAAACAGTCGAATTCAAAACACTACGACAAACAAGGAACTTAAATTCTGTGTCTCTGAGCCCTGCACGCCCTCGGACTCACGGGGGATGTTTGCTGAACGCAGAGTCCGGGACGTGGGGTGTGAGCCAAGGTCCGGGCAACCCGATTAGCTGCCGAGTTCGAGAACTCGGCTACTCGTTCTCAACTTGCTCTGAAGCTCCAAAAAAAACAACAACACGGCGTCAGAGACTGGGGGTGTCCGTAGGCAGACGTCCCGGGGGGCCGGGCCTGGGGTGCAGAAGTTGGCACCTCACCCAACAAGCGGCCAACGTCACAGAAAAGCCAGAAACGGACAGACAGGGGCTGCTGACACACTCTCCAAAGGCATCTGTTTGATCCTGAGACATTCAAACAGGCCTGGGAACCACAGGAACCCCCGGGCCCGGTCCCCGCCTCCCTCACCCACTCACCTGCCCTCGGCAGCCGCCCGCACAGGGACCGGATCACCTTGGCGCTCCCAAACCGCTTGAAGCGGGCCCTCACGTGCCCGTAGTACCACTCCAGTGAGCCCAGCTTCACAACTCTGCGGAGAGAGGGTGCTCAGGCCCGTGGGAGGCACATGGGTGACACCAGGCGTGTGTGATCGCCCCCCCATGCAGTGAGCCCCCCGACACCGGCAGGTCACGGCCCCCTGGCCCGGCTTACCTGGCCAAGTGGCAGGGGTCGCAGAGCCAGCCCTGCTGCTCGGGGTGGACGTGGCTGCAGCCATGACAGATGAATACGTGGCAGCCCAGGCACTGTCTCCGGGGGGCCGCATGGAGCCGGTAGGGCTGCAGGCAGTGGGCGCAGTGGGTCTCGTTCAGGTGGGCCGCGTCCGGCAGCAGGTCCCGCTGGGAGCTTTCCCTCCTCACCTTGCCCCTCAGCCCCCTTGGGAAGGCAGCAGACACACGAGAGACATGCGGACACCTGGCTTCTGCAGCAGGCGCTAAATGCGCCCATGGGCCTGTCTCGGATGCTGAGCAGTGACAGGTCGGGCACAGGCACCCACACGCCACACCAGCCCCACGCCCCACTCGCTCCCTGGGGAAAGGCCAGCGGCCTGGGCTCCAACGGGTGCGAGCCGGGTAAGCTGGAGTGGAAACACGTCCTTTTTTATAGGCGTGAAAGTGCCATTAGCGGGGAAGCAGGGATGGCTCAGCGGGTTAAGCGCTCGCCCTGCAGCCCCAGGGACTGAGGATCAAATCCCGGCCCCGGCCCGTGTGGACCCATATGCTGAACTGGGGAGTGCTTCCCACGCGGGAGGCCCCCAGTTCGGTTTTCGCCAGGGGCGAGATTCCCACTCGGGAGACCCCCGGTTTGGCTCTCAGCCCGGGCATGTGCTCCATGTAAGAAGCCCCGGCCCGGTTCCCACCCTGTGTCCACCTGTGGAAGGAAACCATGTCAAAAACTAGTGACATGGGGAAGCCGGGATGGCTTAGCGGGTTAAGTGCTCACTTTCAAGCCCCGGGGACCGACAATTGAATCTTGGCCGCGGCCCATTCAAACCCATATGCTGAACTGGGGTGTGCCCCCAGTTCAGTTCAAAACAAACAGACAATAAAAACTAGTGACGTGCAACTATGGAGACTGCTCTGGGCCCTCCCCCTTCTCTGTGTGTCTCTATCAAAAGCAAAACAAAACAAAACAAATCTTAAAAAAAAAAAAAAGTCTATTAAGAAAGAAAGTGTATTTAAACATTCCTGTGACTGTTCACAAAGGTACTTTTTCCAGGCTGTGCGCTCATGACCTTCATTCATTGCCAACGAGCCACGACCGTCAAGGTTCAGCGTCACAGGCTGGGGCAGGTCCCACCACGGCCGCTCGGAACTCGGTCTAACGGGAAGAGGGGGACGGGGCCACCCAGCCTGGCCTCTGGCTCTGAGCCAGTGCCCAGACGTGTCAGGACTCGCGGTGGAGACCTGCTCCGGGAGGCTGGGCGGCAGATGAGGTGGCCTGCGGTCCTCAGCGTCTCGTGTCTGCTCTCAGGCGGGCTGGGGTACAGCTGAGTGCCTGCTGCAGCCCCCGTGTCCTCAGCCCTGGGGCTGTGTCTGTGGTGACAAGTGGCCCGGCTCGGGGCGATGTCAAATTCATGACATTACTATTTTTAAGGCAAGCCTTGGGTCTCACGCTGGGAGATCTGTCCTCGGTTTCCCCCGAGGACGCTGGTCTATTTGCAGAAATCGCAAACCGGCCTCTCCACCTGTTTGTCTTTCTGGGAGAGGTTCCCAGGGCTGGTATTTGACTTGTGGGTTGGGCCTCTTCAAACAGGGCGTTCTGTTTGGGTCAGGGGCGTGGGTCACCGGCTCTGTGCCACCGTGTCATTCTCTGTGGGGTGTAGGGATACCCACAATTTCCACCATGAGCACACCCAGAGCCTCCCTTGATGACACAAGGAGAGTGACGGAAGGGACTTTGGATGCACACACACGGCAGAGCACAACTCAGCAGCCAACAGGGCTCTAGAACGTCGGGTGGCTTGCTTCTTCTCACAGGGCACGCGGTCCCATCCAGGGCCACCCAGGAGCTGGGCGTTTTTCCCTGTAGGGACAGAGCTGAGACGCTGGGACCAGTGACCTGTGCTCCCTTCAAGGAGGGTCGCTCTGTGCCTCTTCGTGTTTATATGACATTAAAAAATAGATGGTCTTTCTGTACAGAA
The DNA here is from genome assembly GCA_004027555.1 of Craseonycteris thonglongyai. Taxonomy (NCBI): domain Eukaryota; kingdom Metazoa; phylum Chordata; class Mammalia; order Chiroptera; family Craseonycteridae; genus Craseonycteris; species Craseonycteris thonglongyai. Next base: position 34,523 of record PVKE010008650.1, read on the forward strand.
AGCCTTTTTAACGTCCACGTGTCAGGAGTGACTCCGGACCACTAAGAAGATAAATAATCAAAACAGTAACAGCAAGGTCCTCTGGGCCCCGAAATTCCCACAATGGGCAGTTCACAGACATTCTTCATAGCTGGGAGGCTGGCCCTTCCTGTGTCATCACCTGTAAATGGGGACAATGCAGGAGCTGTGTTCTGAAGGGGTCTGAGGATTAAACGAGGTGTTGGGAGGCACGGTGCCGATGTTTTCTATTCTGTTCTGTCCTGTCCTGTTCTGTCCTGTCCTGTCCTGTCCTGTCCTGTTCTGTCCTGTCCTGTCCTACCCTATTGTATTCTACTCATCTCGACTCTATTCTTCTCACCCATACTCTCAACATTCTACACTTTGATGACCACCAACTTCTTCTTTGTTCTATTCGTTTTGTTTTGTAAAACTCCCACATATAAGTGAGATCGTATGGCGTTTGTATTTCTCTGTCTGACTTCTTTCACTGAGCAGAATGCCCTCTGGGTGCATCCACCTGGCTGCGAGTAATATTTCATTCTTTTTTTCTGTGTCTGCGTGATGTTCTATTGTAACAACGTACCACCTCTTCTTTACCCGGTTGTCCATCAAGACACACGGGTGGCGTCCACAACTCGGCCATTGTAAACAGGGCCGCGATGAACAGCGATACACACATCTTTTCGAATTAGCGTTTTGGATTTCTTTGGATAAACACCCAGGAGTGGAATTTGCTGGGGCATAAGGTAAGTTCTATTTTTAATTTTTTGAGGCACTTCTAAACCATTTTCCGTAGTGGCTGCACCAATTTGTAACAGTGCTCGAGGATTCCCTTTCTCTGTATCCTCACCAACTCTTGTTTGTCGACTTCTGACAGGTGAGAGCTGGTATCTCATGGAAGTGTTTCTGGGGGTGAGTGGTGCTGAGCGTCTTTTTATGTGACTCTTGGCCATCTGTGTGTCCTCTTTGGAGAAATGTCTATTCAGGTCCTCTGTGTATTTTTAAAAACTGGATTGCTTGCTTTACTGGTGTTAAATTGTACGAGTTCCTCATTTATTGGGGATATTAACCCCTTATTGGATATATCATTCACAAATATCTTCTCTCATTCTGTAGTTTTTTCACTTTTTTTTGGATAGCTTCCTTTGCTGTGCAAAACCTTTTTAATTTGATGTAGTTCCATTTGTTTATTTTTTCCTTTTGCTTCTCTTGCCCAAAGAGACATATCCAGAAAGGTTTTGCTAACATTAATGTCAGATAAATAAATGCCTAGGTAGTTTTTCTTCTAGGAGTTCTATGGGTTCAGGTCTTACATTTGAGTCTTTAATCCATTTTGAGTTTATTTTTGTATATGATGTAAGAAAGTGGTCCAGTGTCTTCTTTTTCTTTCTTTTTTTTTTTTTTTGCATGTATCTGTCCAGTTTTTCCAACACAGATTGAAGAGACTGTCACTTACCCATTGTATGTCCTTGCCTCCTTTGTCATAGATTGACTGGCTACGTGAGCAAGGATTTATTTCTGCACTCTCTATTCCATTTCATTGATCCGTGTAGCTGTTGTTCTGCCTGCACCATGCTGTTTTGATTCGTGTAGCTCTGTAGTATAGTTTGAAATCAGGGAGCATGATTTCAGCTTCGTACTTTCTCAAGATCTCTCTAGCTGCCCTGGCGCGCCGATAAGCTGATGTTCTCCCAGAAAACCAAACTCCCCAGGAGAAGGACAGGACTGAACGGGAGCGTGAGCAGTAAGAAGCTGCCACCTTCCCCAGGTGCCTCTGGCCTCAGGAGCTGGTTTCTTGCACCAGGGGCTGGAACATCCTCCTCAGAACCTCACCTGGCTTCCCGCCCACCTGGGCCGCTTCCAACACCAGCATCCACCCCCGGGGGGCCCTGCGGGCTCTTGCCGGCTCATGGGACAGAGCGGTGCTGCTGGGGCCTCTGTCTAAGGCAGAGACACCCCTTTGAGCACAGCCTGTGTGGTCCGTCTTGCCTCCCACACCCGGGGGAGTGGCCGGATCCACGCAGCTCATAGCCCAAGCCCCACACGGGACCGCATGCGAGGCCTGAGGGTGGCTGTTCTCTCACCCACATGAGGCTCAGAGTTTATCGGCAGTGAGACACATGTCCTCACGGCAGGGCCCCGCTGGGGACTCAGTGGGAGGCACCAGGTATGCGGTCAAATCCATCCTAGGGCACCTTCCGATGCCCGCGCCCTTAACATCCTACTTTCGTAAGTCCTTGAACGTCTGATGCTTCGGAGCGCAGCACCGTCCTGAAGCCAGGAACAACGTGGCACCTGGCAGAGTGACCATCCGCTCCCTAGTCCCCGGACAGACACAGGTGCCAGCGTCAGGGTGGGGGTTTCCGTCTGCCTGGGCAAAGCCAGGGAGCCGGCCTCCCGCTTCCTTCTTCTCAGATTCCTGGATGGCCTGCGAGGGGCCTGGCCCGCAGGACTCTGCCCCCAGGGGCATCGCACAGAGAAAAGCCAAGGACGAGGTTAGTGCTGCAGGCGGTCCCGTTCCCAAGAATGAACACCCGTTCTACTTGGAAGGCCACGCCAGGGGGCTCGCAGGGGACAGAGGCCAAGATGCTCCGGCCTCTGCACTTTCACATGGGGACACGGTGGCCTCTGGGGAACCGCGGGGCTCTGAGTGGCTTCGGCACAGCCTGGGGGAGGCCCTCGTGTCTGGGGAGCGTTATGTGTGTGTGAGTGAAGCCTGTCTCACAGACGCATGGCCTTCAGGCCTCCCGCGTAGTGGAGACCTGGCCCAGCTCCTCTGTCACACGCTTTGACAGACGAGAGGAGACCTGAGGGAGTGCTGGTCGGGAGCGGGGTGGGGAAATCGGGGGGCTGGGTGAAGACCCCACCCTGCTCCCTCATCCTTTGCAGGTGGCTGATGCGCCCATTTGGGGAGAACCCCGGCGAATACACCTTCCTGCTCTCTTCGTAGACACGAAACGCGTTTCTCTGTTTCCGTCTGATCGTTTTCTCGGTGGATCCTTGGTGCACGGGCTGTTCAGCAAGTGGCCTCCTGGCAAGTCTGCTCCCGGAAGGGAGCTCACACGCAGGGGAGGAAAGAGATGCCCCAGCAACGAGCGTGCTGGTTGATTTCACAACTGCCCCCGCCCGGCCCCCCCGGGGTGTGTGTCCGTGACCTTGGTAGGCTTTTTGAGCTGGGCCGCCTGTTAGGCACCCTCTTTGGAGGATGGCAAGGACTTCAAATGCTCATCTGCAGGATCCTGGGCTGCCGAGTCAGTCCCGGCCACCCACGTCGCGGTCACTGCAGGGGCCGTTCCTCCGTTTGTCTGCTGTCCATTCATAGACTAGAGAATGGGGAGCGAACAGGAGGGTCTCCCAGGAGCGGGTGCAGAACTGCAGAGGCCTTGGAGAACCGGACACAGGGGGGCAAGGAGGGGAGGTCGTTTCTGTTGAAGCTGGTTGAAGGAGCAGATGAACAGCGAGAAGACATCGGAGAGAAGGAGGCTTCTCATTTTAGAAGTTCTCTTCGGTGTCCCCACGAACGGCTGGCACTTCCAACGGCTCTGCAGAACCACCTCTGGTGTTGACAGCCGGAGCCGGTGTTCTCAGCGTGTCCCAGCCGCGCCCTTTTGGAACCTCATCACACCACCCTGGTGCCCCCAGGCCACGTGCCTGCGCCCTGCGGCTGCCGGGGGCCCCGGGCCACTGAAGAAGCTGCTCACAGCTTCGCTCATCGCTGCATAGTTAACCAGTCACACGGTGAACAGGAAACACACACGGCAAAAACAATAAAACACACACAAGACCTCTCCACCCCGTTGTTTGCACAACTCTCTACTTCCTGAGTGTATCACCTGCTAGGCCCAAGTTTGCACGGTGCTGTTTGGGCGTCAGTATTCTTTAAGATTAATTTTACTGTTTTTGACAGAGAGAGAGACAGAGAGAAGGGGGAGGGCCCAGTTGTGCGTCATCAGTTTTCGACATGGTTTCCTTCCACACAGGTGGGTGGGGGCCGTGTAGGGTGGGAACTGGGCTGGGGGACTCCCACATGAGACACGCCCCCTTGAGCCAGGGGCTGAACGGGGTGGGGGGTGGGAGCTGAACTGGGGGCTTCCTGCATGGGAAGCTCACCCCAGTTCAGCATATGAGCCACATGAGTCAGGGCTGGGATTTGACCCTCGGTCCCTGGGGCTACAAAGTGAGCGCCGAACCCGCTGAGCCATCCTGGCTTCCCCCGTGTCAGTATTCTTGACTCGTCTGCACTTTGATGTGGCTTTTCCACCCCACTGCCTCCCTGCTAGCTCGCATCCCCTGTGGGGACACAATGCTCGATTGTATTACTGTTCACGGGGACAGTTAGTGAGCCCCCATCCCCCAGCCACATGGTGGCCAGGAGGACACAGCCCCACCACGTGGCCTGTTCTGAGCCGTGTCAGGGGGTATCCTTCTGACCCCAACCCACTGGCTGGGGACCAGCCTGAGCCACAGGCTGTCCACAAGAAAGGGGGTGTCACGTCCTCGTCTTTACGGGAGACCCCGTTCCCACAGTAGTCAGAGGTTCCCCGGGTGTGTCTCCTCTTCGACATGTGAAATGATGAAGGGATGTGAAGTGAGGCCGGTTGTCAGAAGGGAGTCACCCACGTGCAAGAAACACGCAGCCATGTATGCGGAGCGGAGCCCGCTCCAGCCGGGTGGGTGGAGGAGGGGCTGAGTCCTCCCAGGGGCTCTGGGGAGAGCGTGCGGGCCCGGGGCCCTGCCCAGCTCCATCACCCCTCTGCTTCCTGGACAGCTGGCTTCTCCTCCCTTCCAACGTACCTGCCTTTTTACCTACATTTAAAACGAACGCCGACAGCGGCGGGGCTGCCAGGTGGCTGGGGCTTGGCCCTGGGCCCTCAGCTGAGCCTGGGGGCCGGGCTCACGAAGGGGAGCTGCTCCAGGTCAAAGGAAAGTCTTTACGGCGCGCGGAAGAGAGAGGGGGCGACCGCAGGACACGGAGCAGGGGGGCGATCACAGGTAGAGAGAACAGGGGGTGAAGCTCAGGGCCGGGTGAAGGTCAGGGCCGGGAGAAGGTCAGGGCCGGGTGAAGGTCAGGGCCGGGTGAAGGTCAGGGCCGGGTGAAGGTCAGGGCCGGGTGAAGGTCAGGGCCGGGTGAAGGTCGGGGCCGGGTGAAGGTCAGGGCCGGGTGAAGGTCGGGGCCGGGTGAAGGTCAGGGCCGGGTGAAGGTCGGGACTGGGTGAAGGTCAAGGCCGGGTGAAGGTCAGGGCCAGGTGAAGGTCAGCACTGGGTGGCCCCGTCCCCGGGAGGCCCAGAGCGGGCAGCTCTGACCCTCAGCTGCTTGCTAGCCGTTCTCCCTGCTCTGAACTTGGAAGTTGGTCAAGGTTAGCTGTGGGCTCCTGTCTTGGGGTCCAGGCAGCTGAGACGGGGGCTGGCAGTCGCCAGAACCCAGTGGAGTGAAAGTGGCTTCCTGACAAAAACCCAGGGGTTGGCCTGACAGCCCAAAGCAGAACGAAAAGGGGGGGTTGCACAGAGAGGAGAAAGACGGGGGCAGGGAGCCAGACAGAGAAAGGGGTTGAAGGATGTTTCGCTGATGATGAAAACGGAGGCAGCGGCCCAAGCCGAGGCAGGGGGTGCGTCTAGAAGTCGGAAAAGGCCAGGAAAGAGATTTTCCCTGAGAGCCCCTGGAAGGAACACAGCCCGCCTGACACACCTTGGATTGGGGACCTTTGACCCCCTGAAGCGTGAGAGAGCGGGTGCGTGTTAAGTCACTAAATTTGTAGGAATTCTAGCACCTCTAGGGAACTGAGGCACATGCCCCGTGTGTGGTAAAATACCCCGTAATCTCATCTCCTCTGACTGTGCAGCCGGGTCTGTGGAGCCCACCTGCCCACCTGCTTCCTGCTTTCCCTCACACCTGTGCCTTCCCCCCGTTACTCAGGCCACGACCTTGGGGTCACCCCGGACTCCTCCCATACTCTGCACCCCACATGCGATCCCCTCACCACTTGTCAGGCACCACGGCTGGGGAGCGGAAGTTGGGCTCTGCTCTGCCCTGCTCAGAGGTGGCGTGGGGAAAGCTCCCCAGTCCTGGGGACAGTCCCACCAGGACCCCCGTGACCTGCAGCCCAGTCCGCCCTGCCTGGCGCCCCTTCCAGGCACTCTGCTGGCTACTCCTCGCAGCTCCTTGCATGTCGCCTCCTTCTGAACAGCCCGGTCAATCCACAGGCGACACCAGGAAAAACGACGTGAGCCCCGTGGGAACTAAGCGTTAGAGGTGGGCGGAGGACCACGCCAGGCGAAGGTCCGGTCGATGGGGATTGTGGTTCAAATGGTCTGGGGCTCGTGGAGAGGACAGGGTGCCCCCTAACACAGTTGGACAGAACGGCGCAAAGTCAGCCTTCCCCCTAAAGCCCCGGGGCCCCAACATTCTGGGCATTTCAGGACAGATCAAGGCTCTCCCCCTTTGTCCCTGTTAACTCTTTTTTTCTTGCCATGTCATGGCCTAAGCGTCACCTGGCTTAGGAGGTGATGTCACCCCAGAAGCTGGATCAAGTGGAAGCAAAGCTATTCAGGGGACACCCGAAAGCCAGGTTGGAAAGTCAGACGTCCGGGTTTTCATTATGGGGAAACTGAGGCCAGGAGGGGGGACGTTTCCCAGTGCCTGGCTTCCACCCAATGTCCTGCTCCCTCACTTCTGGCAGGCCACCCACCCAGAGAACCTCAAGGGGATGGCCCCGCATCCCGGGCTCAGCCTCGCACTCACTCCAGCCTCTCCTCTTCTTTCCTTCTCAGCGCGAAGTCACGCTGGACCACCTCCCACACGTGCTTGGCCTCTTCCTCCGAGAGCTTGGACAGGTCCAGTTTTCTCCCCATCTCTGCTCCAGGTCGGGGTCACACCTGGAACATCACAGGGTCACAGGGATCAGCCCAGGAGGCCTGGGGGTGCCGGCGAGGCCCCAGCCTACGTACGAGACACCGCGGGCGTGGACTTCCCAGGGTGTGTCTGTCCCCACTGAACCAGATTTCTAACACAGGCTGACGCGGGTCTGGATATGGGGAGCAGCCCCGCACCCTAATTTGAACAGGCACCTACTTCCCGCCCTCCTGGGCCTCACACACTCAGCCCCTCACTCTCCATTGTGACATGTGTCACTGATGTCACTCCTTCCCCCTGTCCCAGGGCAGCCCCCGGGCGGGTCCTGGAGAATCGAGTCCACTGGGCTTCGGGCCTCCGAGCTCCTGGGCTGAGGCAAGGCTGTGTTTGGGTGCTGGCTCCAGCGTGGGCCGCTGAGTGTGTGCGGGTCACTGAGGACTGAACCCTGACCGCTCAGGAATGTGAGGACGGCTCCAGTGGGGCCCCTCTCACGGGGGAGGGGGGTCTTTGGACCACAGGGAAGCTCTGTGCTGGGCATGGGCTTCCATGTTCGCGCGAGAGGCTAACCCCGAAAAGGAACGTTTTCCGAGCAACGCTCAGGTGGCATTTACAGTGACAATCTCCACGGAGACCCCAGGGCTGCCTACGAAAGGGCTCCCCGGCTTGTGCCTTAAAACTGGTGAAGCTGACTTCTGATGTGTGTGGCTGCGGCCCCTCAGATTTCAGTGTGCGCCCCTCACGCGCCCCGCTGCCTGGTCGGTGTATCGGGGTGTGGGGGTGCCCTCAGCAGCCGAGCCACTCAGACGGACCTCATAGGGACACGGAGGCTTTGGGCAAGAAAACGTTAAAACACAACTGATTCGTGATATTCCCCAGGAGCACATACTTTGTTTTCTTTTAAAAAACTAGAACAAACATGTTACTTGACCTATGACGGGCGTCTATTCATTTTTATTTATTTACTTATTAGCATTTTTGGAAAAAAACAAAAGTGTATGCTAAGAAGCGTATCCATTGAAATTCTATTTTCAGAGCAGACCAAAGCACCTGACCGTCAGCTGAGGCGTCACGCCCTCCCGGGTCCTAAATGACAAGTTACAGTTCCAGGCCCACCCCCCACCTCGCCTCCCGGTTGAAGTTCAAGAAGCTGCAGTCGGGAGGCGGGAGGGACAAGCGTGGACCAAAAGGAAAGCATGGCCCTTCCTCTTCCCGCAGGCCGATCCCTCCCCCCGCAGGGCCGCGACCCCTGAGCCGGCGGGTGGCCAGGGTGCTGGCGACTCAGAAACGTGGCCCCGCATGCTGCCACTCCACGCACACAGGACCCGGGGTCTTCCACCCGCTTCTGGTGTTCCTTTTCTTTGGTGCTTCTTTCTAATCAGGGACAGCGACTTGGTTCCCAGCTCCCATAGCAAAGACGAAGGAGGCTGGGAATGGGGTGTGTGCAGCACCAGTGGGGACGCCAGCCCGTGCCCAGCTGGGGGGCGGTGGGGGTTTCAGATCCAGCCAGTAGGGGCCTGTGCCATGTGGCAGGGAGCCCTGGGCCCCCTGGGACAGCCACGGGTTGAGAGCCAGTGGCCAAGACTTGGGTCTTTATCTACTGTGACCAAATCCCTACTCAGTAAATTAACGACATGCTTAAAGCTTTAAGAAAACGATCTTCACAAAATCCCCTTCACTGGAACGGAGATCATGTTTGATTCAGCATTGAAAACGCACCACCCAGGGGAAGCTGGGACGGCTCAGCGGGTGAAGCGCTGGCTTTGCAGCCCTGGGGACTGAGGATCAAATCCCGGCCCCGGCCCGTGTGGACCCATATGCTGAGCTGGGGTGAACTTCCCATGCAGGAGGCCCCCAGCCCAGTTCCTGCCCTTCACGGCCCCCGCCCACCTGTGTGGAAGGAAACCATGTCGAAAACGGATGACGTACAGCTATGGAGACTGCTCTGGGCCCTCCCCCTTCTCTCTGTCTCTCTCTGCCTCTGTCAAAAACAATAAAATAAATCTTAAAAAAAAAAAACTGCACCACCAGAAGTCACTGGTGTTTGGGGGACGTTGGTAGCCCCGCCCCCGCCTGTGACGTCCCTCAGCTGGAAGGCCGGGGGGCAGCTGGAGTGTGGTGGGGGGGGGCAGCCCCTGAGCCGCGGGCAGCCACACCACGGGCCCACGTGGGCTCATGCAGGGATGGCCTTTCAGCCACCGTGTCCACTCCCATCACTCTCTACTGTGCATACTTGCAGTCAGGGCGGGGGCAGGGGACCCGCAGGACGCCCGGAGGGTGGAGGAGCTGTCCAGGGCATGCGGGGAGGCCCGGCTCCAGCTGGCGCTATCTGCCCCTCGCTTCATCTCGGTGTAGATAGCTCCGAGTCACGGGGTTCCTGAGGCTCACAAAGCCGTCCCACCCTCCGCTGTAATCACACGGTCAATCTCTGACTGCTGGCCTTGCCCACCAGTCCCCAGTGACCACGGAGGGAAGGAGGAGGGGGCGTGGAGCTCAGCCAGCTGGGAAGAGGCAGCGGAACTGGTTTTCTAAAATGGGTAGCCTGGACCCAGATCGCTGAATGTCAGACGGTGTCCTTCTTTCCCCGCTGAGGAGCTGAGTTCAGACTGTGGGACATCTAACGGGACATCTGGGTGGGGGTTCTCCACCAAGACCCTTGGCTTGACGGCACCTTGGGCCTTGGAACAATGGTGATGAGTGGTCACCCCGCCTGAGCAAATACGCCTGGAAAGCCAGCACACTTCCTCCGTAAACGCCCAGCTCACACTGCAGGTGCGCTGTCTGTGACTCACACTCAGGCGGGGGCACCGATCTGGCTGATAAAGATGCAGCACATTCCTGAGGGGAGGGGGTGCCAACTTGGGGCCCCTGGGACCCCTCTGTGTTAACCCTTCGTGGCTCTTTTCCCTCAGAGCTGGCCTATGTGGTTGCTTCTACGGGCAGGGCTGCTGCCCGCTGGTAGGAACCAAGCCCCGGGCTGGCTGCCGTCAGCGGCAGAACGAGCACAATCCCGCCTGGAAGGCCCCTCCCCTGGCAGGTGTGCCCGCACACCTGAGACGCAGAGCAATCGCTCCAGCAGCACCGGCCCTGGGCCCTGGGGGCTGCCCTGCAGCCTGTCTGCCCCGGGTCTCAGCTTTGCCACCTGTGACCTCCCTGGCCCTCTCCAGCCCTGCGCGATGCTGGGACACTAACATGAAAGGAGGGGGCTTGCAGGGTGGGGAGGAGGGGAGAGCCCCCCTCAGAGGCTGCCCCTGCACAGAGGGCTGGCCCAACCATAGGAGCCGGGTGCACACCACCCGTTCCCCTTCCCATCAGCCCAGGTTACTACCCCCACCTGACTCGCACTTGTAATTCTGTCACTGATGCCTGATTCCCGAGGGTTGCTGGCTGCTGGCCCGTGTGCCAATGTCACCAGCTGCTCAGCTGCCCCTGGTCTGCGAGCACCGGACCCCTCCCTGGACTCCCCGGCAGTGGGCAGTGCCCGCTGCGGCGGCCAGCGTGCTGCCGGGGGCCTCCCTCCAGTATCAACAAGTGCAACCTCTCAGAAAGAAGCATGGAAATGCAAAAAAGGAACGTGCCACGTAAAAACAGAAAGAAAATGTAAAGGCCCCGGCCCAACTGCAAATGAAGAGGGGTTCCCAGTCACCGGTGAAGGCCTAGGCCTGGGAAGCGTTTGGGGGTTCACGGGAGGTTCAGCTCAGACAGGCACCGGAGTCAGTGCCCACCCTGGGGTGCCCAAGGCCCACAAATGCCCCACCCACCCCCGTCTCTGCCTAGGACAGGGCCTGGGAGCAAACAAAAGATGGTTTCGATAAAACGGGGGTTTCTGAGGGCCCCAGGAAGGCCGGGTGCCTCCTCCCACCCCACGCGCCCTCCAGGCCCTGTTCCCGGGATTGGCACCTAAGCCCAGGAGGACATCTTTCCCCAAATGGCCTGGGACCCCCGAGTGTCCAGCCAGAGTGACAGTCACCAAGCACGCAGACCCCCAGCAGGGCTTCTGATTCGAGCCCCAGCTTTGCTCAGAATGGGCTGCAGGAGCTGGGATGGGGGAACCCAGGTGAAGCCTGAGGGTTGGGGTTCTGTAGGCTGGGCACCATCGCCTCACCATCCCAGACGGAGGCTGGGGCGGGGGGCCTTGCTGGGGGCGTTTTCACACCGCGGACCCTCCCTGAGCCGCGGTCCCACGGGCGCCCCTTCGGCCTGGACTCACCGCCTCCTTCCCGGGAGTGCAGCCCTGGCTCGGACGAGGCGGCAGGGCGCCTGGGCAGCAGCGCGCAGCGGGGCCGGCGGGGCGCAGGGCGCAGGGCACACGGAGGGGCTCCGGGCCTCCCTCTGCTGGAGGCAGTGGGCCCGGCCCGGGTGCTGCCGCCCGGGTCACATGGGCTGCGCCCCGCCCAGCCCCGGGAGCGCCGGCCCCTCGGGGTGCCAGGCCGGGAGGAGGGCGCGGTGGGCACCTCGGGAGCCCGCGCAGGGGGCGCCTTTGCAGGGGTGAGCCCCTCTGTCCTCGCCCAGGACGGCTCCGGGGAGCAAGGCGGCGGCGGGCAGGGAGCGGTGAGGCCACACCCGGCGGGTCGCGCGGCTGCACCGGGTAGAGACGCGCTGGTCTGCACGCGCCCCCTTAACGCCCAGCGTCACTGCGGACAACGCTGCTCATGTGCTTCGGCTTCTCAGGCGGGGAAACGGGGGCTTGGAAAGGGCCCCTCCAAAGTCACCAATCAGTGGGACCGCCAGCTGGGTGGCGGGGCCCCGGGGCCACATCCGCGCCCCTCGCCCCCCTGGACCGGGAAGCGCGCGGCGCCGGAGCCCCGCGGCGGGGAGGGCTCCCAGGTCTTGCCCGCCCGGCTCCCCACCAGCAACGGTGCTGCCGGTCACCAGTCGCGGCAGCCGGGGCTGCGGGACCAGCGGTGCCGCCGCGCAGGGGCGCCCCCAGCCCAGCCGGCCCCAGGCGCCCCCGCAGCGCCCGGGCCACGGGCCACCGGCTTCCCCAGCGCGCGCCAGGCGGGCGCGCGGGGCCACGCTCCCCTCCGGCTCCCACGTATCAGCCCCCAAGCTCCAACCTAAAGTAGGAGCAGTCCTGCCCGTTGAACTCCTTTTGAAACTCAGTTTCCATATCTGCACAATGGGGTTGGGACTACAGCGACCCCTCGTTTTTCGCGGTTAATGGGGCCCAGAACCTTCCTCGAAAGCTGGAAAACCGCGAAGTAGGATTTGCCCCTAGGAATGTTCGTGTATGCGGGTACAAGAATGTTTTAACTATGTAAACAGTATCCATACTTTACTCATTTAAGACAAAAATGACAACAGTATACGTATTTACTTAAACGTCAGTGCTAATTAATAAGGTTAATGACAAAACCTTATACAGTAACAAACATTAATCAACATTGCTTTCTGAGGAGGCACCCAAAGTGGCCCCTCATGAGTGCAGGAAGGAGTGGGTGGCTTCAGTTTTTATTGGGGTTGGGGAGTGGGGCTGGGTTAGGGCTCTTGCACACGAGCAGAGGTTTGCATGGGTTGGTCTTCCCTTCCAGCACAAAGGAAGGCGTTCCCGCGCTTTCTTAGCAGCTTGCACAGATGTGGGGCAAAAGGGGTGCGGTGAGACTAGAAAGGTGTCAGTGGTTCAACATCGGAAGTTTTTCCAAAGCACTGCCTTAAAGGTATGCATAGCAACAAGACCCCACCCCCACCCCCCCCCCGCCC